>JAVGWN010001007.1:0-13066 GCA_034552555.1 Semaprochilodus insignis
GGTCTGTAGAGTTTTTAAAGAGTGGACAGAAAAAAGACACGAACAGGCGCCTCTAAACCACGTGGTCTATAAAAAGTGGGCTTTTTTAAGGTAGCTAACTGGTTATACACTATAGCTAGCGTTACATCCCACTTACTTTCCTTAACATTTCCAGCTCTAAGTGGTTTAGACGTCGCCTGTCTTTTTTTCAAAACAGTTTGATTGACAAGGGTCCACAACAAGCACCTGTGTGTTAGACCCGCCCCCTTTCCGTCAGAATTCCCAGTTTGTAAAAGTGTTCAGTACTGGTAAAAGCTTTTCACGTCTTGTAAATTTGTTTTTGGTTTTTTTTTGTAATTTTGTTTTCTGAAATGTTCATTTGTTTTTTACTTCTCGGCCACCGTAGGAACCAGAGCGGAACTTTTATTTAGCTTCAGAGCTAGCGCAAAATGCTAAGGGGTAAAACCTCTTTTAACACATTACTTCTCTACTGCCAGTCACACCAGAGCACACTGACGTTCCCAGGTTTTCCCAAATGGTGTTTTTGTCATATTGTGCTTTGTTGGTATGTTTGTTGGTGTGTCTGCTGGGAAGCTGTTCGGTGTTTTTAATCTGCAGTTTAATGATTGTTTTTTCTTTGAATCCACGACAAAAATACACCCCAGACAGCAAAACTATTCTGGCCCAAATCTGACCCACATTCCCCTTTTTTTTAATCTGGTCCACTTGCCTGATGGGCTGATCACACTTGGGCGGACCGCTCCCGGTAATAAGATGTGGACCAGTTGTGTTCAGTTTAGCTTCGGCCAATAAAATTCATTTCAGTGCATCCCTAGTTCCAGACTGTAGTCCATCTGTTTCTCTGTATACTGTATTACCCTGTTCTTCAATGGTCAGGACCCCCACAGGACCACCACAGAGCAGGTATTATGTGGGTGGTGGATGATTCTCAGCACTGCAGTGACACTGACGTGGTGGTGGTGTGTTAGTGTGTGTTGTGCTGGTGTGAGTGGATCAGACACAGCAGTGCTGCACCATCACCGATATTGGTGATTGATGTAAGTAGTCAGCAGGACATGTACAGTCTGAGCAGCAACTGCATAAACCAACACTTGCCAGTATTTAGCTACGCTTGCCGTGAACTGACCCCTGACCCAGAGCCTCTGTCCATTCCATCTTTCCATCTCTCTGTTTTATTACAGGCTGTTTAATCAGTCCGTAATTGGAACAAATAGAGCGCCCATGCATGCTGCAGCCTCTTCCATTAACGATCAGCTTAGTGTCTTCGTCCCAGAGCAGAGAGAACGCGACCATGCCGGCCAGCTGGCCTCAGATCAGCCGCGGAGAAGGTCTCTCTGTCTGACAGAACTGGCCTGTGATCAGTCTCCCTTTAAAGAAAAGGACGTCAGCTTGGGACCAGTGGCTCCTGCAGTTTTGGCTTGTGGATTTGTCTGTGTTTAGACAGCAGGGTGTTCTAATGATCAAGTCACGTTTGTTTTTCATGTCTGTCTATTTCCCCCATGAACTAATTTGTGTTTTCCGTCAAGGCAGAAGCAGCTATTGTTGGCTTGCGGAATTGCTTGCGGTTGTAGAAGTGGGAATGTAATAGAATTCAATGGAATTGGCTGGAATTTGATTATAAGCATAGCGCCTGTCTGAATGCAGCATGTATGTTGGTGTACACCTGCTGAAAGGTCTTGAAACCTGGTGGGTGATGTCCTTCATGAGTCATCCTGTTAGTNCCCGCTTCTGTCTTGGTGGAGACAACCAACGAATCCGTGTGTGGAGGCACCGTGGTCAGCACCGAGATGAACGGTTTGTTGTCATGCGTCACACATCCAGAAGGCCTGGTGTCACTCCACCTCCACCCCTACCGCACCATCTGCATGAACTGTGTGAGGATATTCAAGCTACTTGGGATGGATTATCACAGGACACCATTAGGAACCTCTACAGCTCCATGCCGAGACGTCTGGTATGTTGAGTTAGCAAACACGGCGGCCCGACACCATATTGAGAGCCACTACTTCTGTATGTGTAGCTCAATAAATATTGATCATATCAGTCTAAATTGATCATCATTTATTGATCCTGGTAACCTTTATCTTCCTTCCCAACAGCACTGCAATCCCACACCTCCTTCTGGGTGCAGCTGTTCTTCTGATGATGAGTGTATTTCTCCATATCTTCTTGGCAATGGTAATAATAATTATTGTAGGTCTGATGGTGTTGGTGATGTCAGAGTCATTATAGGACGGTCTGTCCATATGATGGCAATCCAGTTATTCCAGTAAGACCAGGCAATAGGAGAGAACCCAGACACAGGAGACTGACAATCAGGCTGATGTTGATTAATTTTATTTATTTTTTAAGTTATACAAATAGTTTGGAGCTTTTGTATCTAATAAAGCAGAAAAAAATCTATTTTCAAGCTGTTCCAGCTACTACGCCTGCTCTCATCTCCCCAAAACGGCTTTTCCCACTTTTAGCCACAAGGCGTTTTGTTATCTTGATTGAAAGGTGGGATTACTGAGCATTACAAGCTGCCTGCTTCTGATTTGTACAGGTGCCTCTGGTGGTGTTGCCCATTTTGATAGCACTCACGCATACTTGACGAACGAAATTACTGTTGTATGCAAAAGTTTCAAAATTCTATGTATTTTCTAAATAGTCACAATAAAATAAATAATTAAATAATTTCATATTAAAAACGTTAAATAATTTTAACTAATGATAATAAACAAAATAATTTAACATAAAATGTCTGTTCCACAGGACACATTTCATGTTTAGTTTTTCCCCCAATATGTTTAATTATGTTCTCTGTAGAGGACAGTTTAATTTATTTTCACTCAAAAAAAAAATCACCAGTTTGACCAGAACTGTTTAAACCAAACAAATTCCCCTGTGCAGAGGACGTGTGACTCGTTTACCCAAATTGAATTCATCACTTTAAAAACAGCTAGCTCGCCTGAGTCTGAATTATTCTTTCGTATCCTCACTGTCCGAAGTGATGATTATGAAAACCACCGGGGAATTACCTCAAACGGTAGAGCGCTCCCTTAGCATGCGAGAGGTAGCGGAATCAATGCCCACATTCTCCAAGGACCAAGCTTTGATTGGTGCGGCACAACAGATAACACCACTACCGGCCAGTGAGGTACCAAGCCATATCCCCAGTCTGAGTGACTGTTCTACGCCAATAAGAGTCCCTGGGCAAGACTCCCAACACTACACTGGCCTGCATGTAATATGATTGACCTTGTATATTCAATTTTGTCTGTTTTTACATGTATGCATCATTTGAACACAGCAGCTGCTGTTTACACTGTGTGAAAGCTTCATGATGATGAATGGACCAATGGAAATGGCTCAGAACTGCTTGGAAAGACGTCTGGTTCCATTGACTTCCATTATATTAAATCAGGTTTTTGCCCTCTTCTGTGAAGTTGCCATTTTGGAGGTACTTGTTTTCCTTTGGACAGCGACCATATATAGTTTATAGTGAAATAGCATAATCGAGATATCGTACAAGTACCTGCTTAGGTGAACCTTCTTAGCAAATCTCTTTCCGAATTCATTCATTTGGAATGAAGTGCTGTATGCACAGTGAGTACTGCGTGGGAAAAATTGGGAGGTGCATCAACAAGCGACCAATAGCGGCATCGTATGGGTGGGAGGTACCACTAGTGCATCAGTTATTGTGGTCAAATACTAATAAAGCTTTACTGAGTTAAACGTCTTGCTGGTTTGTGATGTTGCGAGTGAATGGCAAGGCTTCTTCACCCTCACCATCCACAGAGCAAAAGCCATGTCGGTTGTACAGAAGCTGCGACTGTGTAAAGTAGCGTTTATGGCTAATACGAAATCAAGGACCTGATGGAATAATCATTTGATCGGCTTGCGTTCGTGTTATTGAAGAAAAGGGCTATCTGAATGACGACTGTTCGCTGTTTCCCCCCGCCCAGGTCACAGAAATGAAAGCCATTAGCAAGTGTTCCATGTTTCGTTGGCCGTGTGCAAGCAATTAAGTTTCAAACTGAGCTTTGTGCCAGAACGGATTTAAAATCTGAGTGGGATTTCTGATGATGACCTGAGCATACGAGGGTGGTAGACCTGTTGATCCAATCATGTGGGATTGTGGTCTCACACCTCTCATTCTGCTTAAGCTCACGATATCCAGGTCCTGTTGACATGCTAATGTTCCTCTGTTCACCTCTACGTTTTATAAGCTCAGGTAAAAAAAGTGAGCCCAGCTGAAGACAGTGGGTGGGGTGTGTAGCAGTGTGTCCTGACGTTACATGTAAGTGGGGACAAACAATCGGCCCACTACGGCAATATGACAAAAACACTATTGTGATATACGATCTTGCGATATAAAATACATGCCACGATACTGACACCATATTTATTTTCCGGGATACAATGCAGAACACTAGTGGCTTGAATTTGGGCTATATTCACTGTGATAAGACAAACAGGAAAAATACCAATATACGGTTGGTGAAAAATGATTTCGGCAGTGGCACCATGGCATAATATCCAACAGCTCACTTATGAACTGATAAAACAGTAATCAATTATGATGATAACTTCTTATCACACTGCTCAGCCCTAATGCCCATATCATGGTCCTTTGAGGGCCACTAGTAGCTTGTGAAATCGTAAACATACACTGTATGGCCAAAAGTATGTAGACCTCTGACCACACATCCCATTCCAAGGCCTTGGGCATTGATACGGAGTTGCCTCCTTTGCAGCTGTAACAGCCTCCACTCCACTTACAGGAAGGCTTTCGACTAGACTGTGGAATTTGTGCCCATTCAGTTAAAAGAGCATTTGTGGGGTCAAACACTGATGTTGGATGAGAAGGTTTGGCTTACAGTCGACATTCCAGTTCATCCCGTAGGTGTTCAGTGGCTCGGTGCAGGCTACTGGAGTTCCACCATACCAAACCCATGTCTTTATGGAGTCATGGTGGAACAGGAACGGGTCTTCCCCAAACTGGTTTTCGCAAAAAAAGTTGGAACCATGTACATTAACATCAACCCATCACTGGAACTAAGAGCCCAAAGCCTGACACGGGACCTTTATCCTCCTCCACCACACTTTACTGTTGGCACAACGCATTCCTTGACATGATTCGTCCATCAGACTGCCAGATAGCGAAGCTTGATTCCTCACCCCAGAAAGCACATTTCCACTGCTCCAGCGTTCTTCACACCACTCCAGCCGACGCTTGCCATCGCACATAGTGATCTTGTGAGGCTTCTGTGCAGCTGCTCGGCCATGGAAACCCATTTCATGAAGCTCCGGGTGCGCAAGTCATGTGCTGATGTTGCTCCCAGAGGCACGTTGGAACACTGTAACGAGTGATGCAAGAGGACAGACGAGTTGTTGTGCACCCTGTTCTGTGAGTTTGCATGGTCGACTGCCTCATGGTTGAGCTGTTGTTCCTCCTAGATGCTTCTGTTTCACACTACTAGCACTTACAGTTGACTAAGGCCAGTCGTCGTAATGGTCTGCGTGCGTGTAGTCCGGTTTGGTGCAGCCGTCTGCCAATGGTGCTGCACTAACAGGATGAAGGACATGGAGGGCATCGCTGCTCCCTGAATGTCCCCAATTGTGGCTGTTGGTTCACTCAGTGCGTGTCGGACAGTCTGTCAGTTCGCTCTCTTCCTGGTTCAATTAGGCCTCCCAGATGCTTTATGTCCCTGGTACATGTCTTCTTCTATCCACAGCTGCCAACAGCGTGCTAAGTTTGCATGGTCGATTGCCTCATGGTTGAGCTGTTGTTCCTCCTAGGTGCTTCTGTTTCACAGCACTAGCGCTTACAGTTGACTGGGGCAGACCTAGCAGGGCTGAAATCTCACATAGTGACTGGTGTCAAGTCACAGAGCTCTGCAGTAAAACCCATTTCTGCTGCCAGTGTTAGTCTAGGTTGAATGTGTGGCTGTGTACTTGATGGTATGCTGTTGTTGGCAACGGGTGTGGCTGAAACACCTGAACTCGGGGGCGTCTTCATACTTTTGGCCATATAGCGCATTCATATGTTCAGCTGGTTTCCGGACCAGCTACGTCGCGATGAAGCTGTCGACTGTGTGTGGTTGCCTATACTGCTGTCATGAAACAAACAAATAAATAAATAAATAAATAAATAAATAAGGAAAGGACGATGATTGGTGTGCTGTCCACTAAAGGTCACCGGAGTAGCTGGACTGATTGCTGATGACAGTGCTCAGAAACAAATGGCAGGGGAAGGAAAAGAGGAGAAAGGGTTTCTCTCACGTGACTGGTCACTTCAGTTCCAGCGAAAGAGCGCCGCACAGCCTTTCCTATTAAGCGAAGTGGACAGCAGAAAGGCCGTCTAGTCTAAGAGAATTAGCGATGCCGGCGGCAGCTAAACCTGACTAGCTAATTAGCACCTTGCCTCATAACCACACGTCTGTCCCAGTGCAGTTTGAAGGAGGCCTAAAAGGGAGAGAATGTGATCAGAAAAATGTGAAGAGTGAAAAAGCTGAGAGATCGGATGGATTCATAAGCAGCGGCTCATTTTTTCACACTGTCGTGAATTAATGAAGCAGCTTCATCATCAGCTCCATCAGTGTAACACAAGCCCGTGTAGTGTGTCAGACAAAGACAAACAGTGAAAGACAAATGGATGTGAACTTGTTAGAAGCAAAGCACTGCAGGAACCCGCCCGGTAGTGCCCTTATACATTCACTCGCCCTCATTTAGCAGGCTGAAGGTTCTCCACAAGGGGGCACTGTTAGCACTCAAGGGGCATCTAGTGCATTGTACAATTGAGTGGTCATGTGCTTCGGTATTTGGACTGTGTGAAGCACAGCTGTCCACACTGTATGATGAATTGTGATGGTTTTGGTGGGCTGAGAGCCAAATAAGACAAAATAGAAACCGAAAAATTGACCTCCTGGAACCCCCTTATTGAGCGCAAAGGCTAACTAGTAACAAATTAGCCTTGAGATTTTATGTACCATCAGTGTGAAGAAACTTTACACTACATGTTTTGTTACTTACAGACTTCAGATATACAAAGTCATAGATGGATGTCTTTCTGGTAGGCCAAATCCAACACATGAATCGCCAGTTTAGCAATAAAGCAACATGTAACAGGTTTTTTATATATATTTTTTTATATTTCTATTGAAAATAGAATAACGCATCCTCTAAAGGGAACAAACTTAAATGTGACTTTTTCTCTGCAAATGTTACTGCCAAATATTTTGGTTTATTTGCTAAGTTTAATCTGTTAATACAATACTTTTAAAATGTGCCACAACTTCTCTACTCATCACCTAAAGAGCAGCTGCATCCAGGAGGAGGTGTGGGATTGCAGTGCTGTTGGGAAGGAAGATAAAGGTTACCAGGATCAATAAATGATGATCAATTTAGACTGATATGATCAATATTTATTGAGCTACACATACAGAAGTCTGTCTCTCAGTATGGCGTCGGAGCACCATGTTTGCTAACCCAGCATGCCAGACGTCTCAGCATGGAGCTGTAGAGGTTCCTAATGGTGTCCTGTGATAATCCATCCCATGCAGCTTGAATATCCTCACACAGTTCCTGCAGATGGTGCGGTAGGGGTGGAGGTGGAGTGACTCCAGGCCTTCTGGACGTGTGATGCGTGACGACAGACCGTTCATCTTGGCGCTGACCACGGTGCCTCCACACACGGATTCGTTGGTCGTCTCCACCAAGACAAAAGCGGGACTCGTCACTGAAGATGACCCGCTGCCGTTCTGAGTCACTCCATGACAGTCTGGCGCGACACCATTGCAGTCTTTGGTGACGATGACGTGGTGTTAAGGACATCACTTCCTGCATGTTGGACAATCCGTCGGTTCTCTCTCCGTGGTTCGTGTAGGTCTCCCAGATCCTTCATGTCGCTGGTGTGTGCCTTCTTCTATCCACTGCCACTAATGCTGTATTGTTCCAGTCTAAATTCTTACAGGATCAATTTAGATTAGTTTGACTATAATTCAGATATTAGATTCTCCATAAGTACATTATTATTAATGCACAGTCAGCTAGCTGTAGCAGATCTAGTTGTGCCAGTGTGATTTAATCAAATGTGATTTTACTAAAATGTGAGATTTCATTATACGTTTCTGCTTTTTTAATATTTGAAAGTCCCATTAAAAACCACAAAAAAACAGTATTAGCTAAGAGATGTATGCTAGTAGCTAATGCTAGCTTTTCAGTGTCTAGCTTTAGCAGATCTAAGTGTGCCAGAGTAATTGAATCAAATTTGATTGTGCTGAAATATGAGATTTATGATGAATTTCTTAATTTTCATATTTGAAAGTCCCAATACAATCCACAAATATTCAGGATTAACAGAGAGACGTATGCTAGCGGCTAATGCTAGCTTTTTAGCGCCTGGTTTTAGCAGAGCTAATCATACCAGAATAATCGAATCAAATCTGATCATGTTGAAATGTGTGATAAATTTAAAAGTCCAACTAAAATCCACAAATATTCAGATATTAGATTCAGATACTAGATTCTCAATAAGTACTTTATTATTAACGTGCAGTCCGCTGATATTAGAGTGCTGTTTAATAGAAATCAAGGAGCATGGTCAGTGCGACACATGTGGAACAGCATGGCCATCCTAGTTACCTTCCACAGAATGAAATGTGTGTTTGCTTTCGCTACTTCAGTTTGTGGACCGTTTTGTCGGCGCGGGGACGAAATGGCCCACTGCGGGATGCTGGTTTGCTGACTTGTGCTGCGAAATTGCTCTCTGCTGGTGCGGCGGCCTGCGGAGTTTTATCTGTCCCACCATTCCCGCTGCATGTGTGCATTCGCGCGTAATTGCGTACACGTGTGCATGTGGTCAACGTCCCTCCGGGCTTGACTCTTGGCTTTGCTCCAGCACGGCCGTGATTAGGTCCTGGATTTGTATAGCGATGGAGAAAAGCTTATCCAGCCCCTGGTTTTCACGGCTGCCCACTACTTGTCCACTACGGAGGTCTCAGCCACCATCTCCCCAGACGTGTCCGAGGGAATTGTTGTAGGTGTAGCCTTTTAGACATTTGACAGATGCTAAAAGTAAATGAAAAATTAATAAATACAATATACAATCGCATGTAGAAGTGTGCAACAATTTGCAGACCCAATTTTATTGATATTTTTAAGACATTTTTTGGGCGTTTATTACAGAATTACTGCTAATTTACTGAACTGAACATCCTGGGGGGGGAGTGGGACCTCTCTGAAAGTGACAGTACGTTTTATGCCGTGTTTTGAAGTGTTTCCAGTCTGTTAGACTCTACAGTGTATGCTGAAATATGACATATTTAAGATGAATGACTTATTTTACTATGGTAATTTGACTGGGGCGGTTCAAACCTATGTGCTGGTCTTAAGGTGGCAGATTCAGTGTGGAATTGATTATAGTCAACCATTTTAGTGATTAGTAAAGTATACCTCAACTTTTTGGCCACGTTTTAATCATTTTTCGAGTGTAAAAATGTGCTATTGGTTAATTCTAATGCCTTCCAGTAACTAGCTTATCGTGTTGAAACTTTATATTTCATGATAATTTTTTTGTCATATTTAATTAATCCACAAAAAACCCTCGATGTTAGCAGAGAGATGTATGCTAGTGTTGGTTAATGTTAGCTTTCCACCATCTAGCTGTAGCAGATCTAATTGTGCCAATGTGATTTTACTAAAATGTGAGATTTTGTTTCTTATTTCTTCTTTTTTAGTATTTAAGTCCCACTAAAAACCACAAAGAAACAGGATTAGCCAAGAGGTGTATGCTAGTAGCTAATGCTAGCTTTTCAGTGTCTAGCTTTAGCAGATCTAACTGTGCCAGAGCAATCTAATCAAATTTGATTGTGCTGAAATATTTCTTAAACCAAAATTTCCACCAAAATTCACAAAAATATTCAGGATTAGTGGACGGACATATGCTAGTGTTGGCTAATGCTAACTTTTTAGCATCTAGCTTTAGCAGGTCTAATCATACCAGAATTATCTAATCAAATCTGATAGTGCTGAAATAAAAGTCTTAACCTTTTTCATATTTAAATATCCTATTTAAATTAAAAAATTCAGGATTAGCAGAGACATGTATGCTAGTGGATAATGCTAGCTTTTCTACATCTAGCTTCAGCAGACTTTTGATCGTGCTTAAATTAAAAAATTCATGATACATTTCTTAACTTGTGTTCATATTTAAAAGTCCCAATAAAGTCCCCACAGAATATTCAGGATTCACAGCGAGACATACGGTCGTGTTGGCTAACACTAGCTTTCCAGCATGTAGCTTTAGCAGCTGTAATTATGCCTGAGTAATCCAATCAAATTCGACTTTACTAAAATGTGAGATATCGTTATAAGTTTCTTAATCTTTTTTCATATTTGAAAGTCCCACTAAAATCCGCCAAAAAATCAGGATTAACAGAAAGATGTATGCTAGTGGCTAATGTTAGCTTTCCGATGTCTAGCTTTAGCAGACCTTAGCGGTACTCAGGATCCACAGCGAGACATATGGTAGTGTTGGCTAACGCTAGCTTTTCAGCATTTAGCTTTAGCAAATACCAGAGTAATCGAATCAGATCTGATCCTGTTGGAATGTGAGATTCCATGATACATTTCTTAACTTTGGCTCATATTTAAAAGTCCAACTAAAGTCCACAAATATTCAGGATGCTAGCGGCTAATGCTAACTTTTCAGCACCTGGTTTTAGCAGATCCAATCATACAAGAATAATCAAATCTGATCTGAAGTGGGTAAAATGATAAAAGGCCCACTAAAATCAGGATTAGCACGTTAGCTTTTCAGCGTCTAGCTTTAGCAGATTAAGTCATGCTATTACATGTTGAAATTAGAGATCTTATGACACATTGATTCATGTTCTCATGTTCTCTGTAACAGAATCGGATCAGAGATTTGAGATTTACACCTCTGTCCTGCAGGCCGGGCTAACGCTACAGCTAACGCTTCTGGAACGAGGCCTTTATCTCTGTGTTCGAGTCGGTGTTGCAGCATTTCAGCTAGGCTGTTCATTTAGTTTGCTCCCTCTGACAGTCACGGATGAGATGTTCGCGGTCCTCCTGTTATTGTGTTTGAGAGAGTGTGATGATGATAAGCCCTTGTTTTGTTTTTTTCTCAGCGTACACCATATGCTGCTTTGGGCTCGCTCTCATCCTGCCAGTCGGAGTGTAATGACGCTGTCTGGGAGCGTGTTGTTCCGAGGCTTCAGACGTGCAGTTGTCAGGGATTCTCCCTCGCGATCGGACACAGATTAGAAGCAGCTGTTCAGAAGCTGGCTGAAAGGCGGCCGTAAGTGCTATCAGACATCGCTCCGGTGACAAGTCATGCGGTCCGGTCCAGCTTAGTGTTTCATTTCAGGTGCTGGTGAAATGGTGCGCTGCGCTTTTAGGTCACGGTGTGAAAATGCAGTGTGGTGTTGTGATGTAGCAATGACACTGTGCATGTGTGTGTGTGACCAGGTTTGGTGGATAACGGGCACCGCGTTAATGATTGAATTATGCTGTCTAATGTAGCTTCACTGGTTAAACCCCAGCACAGGTAAACAGGCAGCACCAGTCAGCACCTCGATCCAGCACCGCTTCTCCGGTGTTACCAGGAAGCTGTGCAACAACGTAACTGTAGTCGTAATGTTCCTTAATTCGGATTTGGTTCAGAAAGTCCTAGGAATACCAAATAGGAATACCATAGGAATACCAAATTGTGGAGCCAGTATAGTGAATTGACAGGAATTGTGGGCTCAGTGTATCGTTACACCACTTTTTTTTTTAAATAAAAGAATAAAAGTTCCAACTTGGTTTGTAGTTTGGGACAGTTACTCATTCATTCCTTCATTCATTCATTCATTCATTCATTCATTCCTTCATTCATTGACCTTCTTTTTTTGTGATCTGTATTTTATAACACATAAGCAGGTAGAACAGAAGGCCTATGTTTAGCCAAAATAGCTCTTTTCCACCAACATCGAACCGCTCTGCTCTTTTTGTGGAACCCGTGACGTAGTGCTGGGTCGTATACCGGTTCGCACCAAAAACCGTTTTTTATTTTTGTTCTGATATTAATTTTTCATATACCGGCCACACCGGTTTAAGTAGCCTAAACATGTCCGGAACGCAGCGCGGTGGTAAACTGTTTCACAGGGGACGTTTTTCATTGCTGCGTCGCTGAACACGCATGGAACGGGTGGTTTTTGTGGTTTTGGGTCCAACTTAACATGATGTCAGAGCTTGTAAGCTGCCTGTAGATGAGTTTGACCAATCAGGCAGGCAAACAACTGTGTGCTATGACATCACAACCACAGCTAACTGAGAAAGGGGAAGCTCTCTGGTCTTACTGACCCAATAACAGGCCTGGGGGCTGCGCTCTTCTATAAAATGTATATACATTGGGTAAAATATTAGGCAGCGTTACCTTTGACTGATTGCTTCTTTTACTTTTGGGGGGAGAGAAATGTGAACAAGGTTTTCTTCATATTGCATCACCTTTATTTCCAGATATAACTGCTGTTCTGTCTCGGCTGGGTCCTCTGAGACAGGAGATGGTCAATAAGCAGGGAGAGGCTGAATTCACGATTAAAAGCCCATCTTTTCATCCGGAGGGCGAAGCGGTTCTCACGGCTTGCTCTGATCAATTTAATTTCACACATCATTATGTCAGAATAAATATTGTCCCCTTTGCGCCTGCGGATCCGTGCTCCTGTTTCTCCTTCTTAAGCTTCCTTTCCCTTATTTTTGGTGGTTATTTTAGATTAGGGATGCAGTATGTGGGCAGAATGTGGGTTAGGGTTGCACTGATACGGCAATATTGTTGATATCTTGATATTGATATTTTTTTATGGACGTATGGGCCGATACTGATACATAAGCAGTTTCAAAATGTAGATATTTGGACTTTATATAAATTATATCATTATAGAAAAGAAACTTACATGAATGGAAGGTCATATTAGGACAACAGGCCAACATCACCTAAACAGTGTGCCGTTAGGAAGTACAGTAAAATATTATTATTAAAGGTTCATTGTGATATTATATAAACTTATCGTCAAAAGAA
>JAVGWN010001008.1:0-13064 GCA_034552555.1 Semaprochilodus insignis
GTATTACAGTCTGTCAGAATGAGCGTGTGGGTCATATCGCCTCCTACACTTCATGTAGTGTATTACAGTCTGTCAGAATGAGCGTGTGGGAGGTCATATCGCCCCCTACACTTCCTGTAGCGTGTCACAGTCTGTCAGAATGACCGTGTGAGTCATATCACCCCCTACACTTCCTGTAGTGTATTACAGTCTGTCAGAATGAGCGTGTGGGAGGTCATATCGCCCCCTACACTTCCTGTAGCGTATTACAGTCTGTCAGAATGACTGTGTGGGTCGTATCGCCTCCTACACTTCCTGTAGTGTATTACAGTCTGTCAGAATGAGCGTGTGGGTCATATCGCCTCCTACACTTCCTGTAGCGTATTACAGTCTGTCAGAATGACTGTGTGGGTCATATCGCCTCCTACACTTCCTGTAGTGTATTACAGTCTTAACAGTAGGAATATTCGGATACTGCGGCGGGCATGGTTGAGAGGCCAGTCTGAAGCTTACTTCTGTCTCTTTCATCACTTCGCCCACCAGCAAAGAGAAGTTCTTTAAAGCTACAGTTACCATAGTTACCTTAGAAAGGTAAAGCAGAAGTGATAACAAATCCAGACAAATAACACGAAGATGAGCAGGTGGCAACGTTGGCATCACTCCTAAGCCTTGAGATGTGCTAGTGCTGTTTCTCTATACGGTTTTAACGGTTTAATTATGTATGCTACGTAAATAACATTCACATGTAAATCGAGTTTGAGTCTGCACTCGTTTCTATTTGTTTCAATATCCAAAAATCGCAAAACTTGAGAAATATATCTACACAAAACAAGATGAGGAGCCTCAGCACCCTGCACGTCAGTCGGACTGCTTTGCGGCAGTGGGGCGTAATCCGAGTGACAAGAGGCTGCGAAGAATCTCAGGTGAGCATGGAGAAGATTGGCAAGATCCAGGAAAGAGTGGGACATTTGCTGTGACCAGAGGTGCCAAAACAGTACCTGAGAGTCTGGTGATGAAGTGATGTATTCCTGTGCTGACTCTCGATGTCTAGCCTGATGTCAGGGACCTACCGCACCATCTATCAAGAACCTGACTGGTAGCCACTCGGCTCGTTTGCATATCGTCATCTCATGCCAAATTGCAAGTGTCCTAAGTTTTGTTTGCATGTCGGTTTTCCCAATGAAATTAAATAAAGACAATGATTAGCGTAGCATTGTTCCCGCATCCCTGATATCAGGTATATTCCTACCGTCGCTGTCCCAAGAGAACCGTGAACCTCCATTTTTGTCGATTTTGACTTCTACACATCATTTGAACGCAGCAGCTGCCGTTTACACTGTGTGCAAATTTCATGATGAACGGCCCAACAGAAATGGCCCAAAAGTGCTTGGAAAAAAGTCTGGTTCCATTGACTTCTATTATAAGGAGGTGAGGTTTTCACCCTCTCCTGTAAAGTTGCCCTTGTGGCGATACTTGTTCTTCCTTGGACAGAGATGATACAGCATGTATGGTTGGAAACCGCTGGACCAAACACTGACCTAGAGCACCTGGCAGCATGGTGTCCCTCTGAAACCCTGTCCCTCAACACCAAGACCACCCCAGAGATGGACTAATGGGGGAAAGTCAACAGCTGCCCAACCTCTGCCTAAAGGAGGCCATTGGGATTGCCGTAACTGGGATGCACTGGTACTCGGATATAATGTGCCACTTTAGTCAAATTACTGCAACACTGGTTGCCAAAGCTTTAACACGGCACATGCTAACAACTAATTAAAGTGGTGTTTGTTCTTTCTCCTTTTAAAAGTTTGAAATATGGCATCATCGGCTCGACCCAGCGCACCCCTTCACCTCCACCGACCCTCCACCCCGCTGTGATTTCCATACTCAGCTATTAGCCTCCCTGGTGGCAATATTGTAGGCATCATATCAGGGTTAACACAGCCGGATCCACGGAGCTTTATTGCTGCTTCCCTTACAGCTAGATCATTTGGCCGGTGCCTAACAAATAATTTATCACAGGCTTCTTTTTGTACTAAGAAAGTGACCTCCACCTCCACTGAGGAGAAAGAGAGAGAGGGAGAGAGAGGGAGAGAAAGACACAGTGGTTATAATGATGGTCAGCGTAGCATGCCTCTCTTAGGAATTAGATCCGTTCTTCTTTGAAAAGTCTTTTACTGCCAAGTTACTGAGCCACATAATGCCAACAAAGAGAGAGAACGAGAGGCATAATAGAGGTGTGAAATGCTACTAGCTCATTTTAGAGCCTCCTATACGTCAACAGTTAAGTTCTCGTCCGTGTGGTTTCATGCGTACGTTGACGTATCATCAAATTACAAACCTGGAATACAGTTCCCCAAATTTGCAGTAAAGGTTTCCACACTCGTGAGGCTGATTAGAAAAGACACACGATAAAAGATGATGCAACAACAGAAACACATCCGCTGAATAAACAATGCAATAATGGGAACCGAGCAAACATGACAGGAAGTAGCAGGGACCTTATTAAATAACAGTTATATTAGAGAGTAAACACACAGGCGGCCCTGCACCTGATTAAGGGACATCTCCCCGGCTGCTACGGTACCCGGGAGGTTCTGTCTCTGTGCTCTCTCAAATATAAAATTCAGCCCTAAAATGAAATACAGCTGCAATAAGAAGCTGCACAGTGTGCAAGGTTGCTTGTTTTGGTGAGGGATACACCAGCGTTCCCCAACATTCCAGAATCCTACACTGACGCTTCTCCCGCGGCCTCCTGAGGACACCTCTCCACCTGACCAAACATGGCTTAGTTCAACGACCATTAGTGTCCTCAGATTCCGTCGCTGGTTCCATCTCATCGTCTCTCTCAGCACCACTTACAACGTCTGTTCCTTCTCCCAGTCCAGTCACTGTCTTATTACCTGTCCAGACTCCAATCATTGGTCCCAGTCCAGTCACTGTCTTATTACCTGTCCAGACTCCAATCATTGGTCCCAACCCAGTCATTGTCTCCCTTTCTGTCCAGAGTGCCAGTGGTCCCAGTCCAGTCACTGTCTTATCACCTGTCCAGACTCCTGACTGTGGTCCCAGCCCAGTCACCTTCTCTTTACCTGTCCAGCATCCAGTCTGTGGTCATGTTCCAGTCACTGTTTCTGGTTTAGCCTCAGTTCCTGTCTCAGAACTGCTTTGGACACCTGCTCCTGGTCCCATTTCAGTCTTTTTTCTCCTCCAAAACTTTCTGTACCTGTCCAGTCTCCTGTACCTGCTCCTGTGTCCATACTTGCTTGTTCTCCTATTAATCTGTTACATTAATGTCCCTTCCCTCATACTCCTGTGCCCTGGTTCCACCAAAATTCCTGTGTCTGTACCCATTCAGGCTCCTGTCCCTGGTTCCACCCCAATTCCTGAGACCATGTCCATTCAGACACCCAATCCTGGTTCTGTTCCTGGTTCTGTCTTCATACCTATTTAGATGCTTGTCCTTGATTGCACCATAATTCACATCTCTTTATCTGTTTATACTTCTGTACCTAGTCTAGTTCCAGTCTCTGTCTCCATGCTTGTCCTTGATTCCTCCCTATTCCCTGTCTCTGTACCAGTTTAATCTCCTGTCCCTAGTCTTGTTACAGTCTCTGTCTCCATTCTAGTCAAGATGCTTGTCCTTGATCCCTCCCCATTCCCTGCCTCTACACCTCTTTAGATTCCTGTCCTTAGTCTTGTTACAGCCAGTCTCCAATCTAGTCCAGATGCTTGTCCTTGATTCCTCCCTATTCCCTGTCTCTGTACCTGTTTAGATTCCTGTCCCTAGTCTTGTTACATCCAGTCTCCAATCTAGTCCAGATACTTGTCCTTGATCCCACCCTATTCCCTGTCTCTGTACCAGTTTAATCTCCTGTCCTAGCCTTGTTAGTCTCTCTGTCTCCAATCTAGTCCAGATGCTTGTCCTTGATCCCTCCCCATTCCCTGCCTCTATACCTGTTTAATCCCCTGTCCTAGTCTTGTTAGTCTCTCTGTCTCCATTCTAGTCAAGACGCTTGTCCTTGATCCCTCCCCATTCTTTAGATTCCTGTCCCTAGTCTTGTTACAGCCAGTCTCCAATCTAGTCCAGATGCTTGTCCTTGATCCCTCCCCATTCCCTGTCTCCGTTAAGTGTCCTGTTAAGCCCCCAGTTTTTGCTCAAGTCTCTGCCTAGGCACCTCCTTTGTCTTGGCCTCCACCACAAGCTCGGCGGAGTTTGTTTTTGTGCCTTGCAGCGAGCGAGAGGAAGAGAGCATGTAATAGAGAGATTCTCTCCCCTCTTTTGTCAGTCTGTCTCTGCAGGTCCAGTAATGAAGCATCTCACTGCGGCCTTCACACACACAGCCACTGGGGCAACATACATTCCCACACCTCCACGGAGCAGACATGAAATAAACCCCATTGTGTTGTTAACAAAGGGATGAGAGCAACCGCGCTAAGACTGAAGCGTGTACAAATGCACACTGCATCGGACAATAATGGAATATTTGGAGATTTGGGATAGACTCCGGGAAAAGGAAGGCCTGCAAATTCATGTGTTTTGCATTAATACTGATCCTCCGGTTACAGAGCAAACCTGCAAAGTACACTATACTGCAATAGCACAACATCAACCTTTCACTCTCATTCCTTTGTATGTATTCATGCATTTCTCTCCACTCTCCCTTCCTCCCTCTCTCTCTCCTCCCTTCTTTTATTGCTCCATTCGATTGTTTCTTCTTCTGCTTCCATTTCTACATTTATCTCTTTTCTTAATCTCTCCTTTCTGTCTCTTTTCTCTCTTCCTCCATCCCCCCTTCCCCTCCTCTCTCTTGGTGTTCCACTGTGTTTGTGTCTAAACTCCTCTTACTAGTTGTATTTAAGGCACCACATCCTGTCAAACTGATAAGTGTCTCTTAGCAACCACCGTTAAAGACGGTAATTGATTGACAGTTATGGCATTAAAACATTCATGAAGTAAAAACATCCAGAAAGTAAATACATTCACGCCCCCCCCAGCTAACCAACCGCTTTACAGTAGACACGCAGAGAGCTAGAATGACCCAACAGCCACGATTACAGACATCCAGCGAGCAGTGATGTCCTCCATGAGTGATGTCCTCCATTGTCAGACGGCTGCACCACGCAGGACTACATGCACACAGACCGTTACGACCGTCCTTAACACCACGTCACCGTCACCAAAGACTGCAATGGTGTCGTGCCAGACTGTCATGGAGTGACTCAGAACGGCAGCGGGTCATCTTCAGTAACGAGTCCCGCTTTTGTCTTGGTGGAGATGACCAACGAATCCGTGTGTGGAGGCACCGTGGTCAGCACCAAGATGAACGCTTTGTTGGTACACGTCACACATCCAGAAGGCCTGGTGTCACTCCACCTCCACCCCTACCGCACCATCTGTAGGAACTGTGTGAGGATGTTCAAGCTGCATGGGATGGATTATCACAGGACACCATTAGGAACCTCTACAGCTCCATGCCGAGACGTCTGGCGTGTTGGGTTATCAAACACGGCGGCCCGACGCCATACTGAGAGACAGACTTCTGTATGTGTAGCTCAATAAATATTGATCATATCAGTCTAAATTTATCATCAGTTATTGATCCTGGTGACCTTTATCTTCCTTCCCAACAGCATTCCCAATCCCACACCTCCTTCTGGGGGCAGCTGTTACTTCAGATGATGAGGCTAGTTGAACACATGAACTACATTACTGTGCTACAGAAATGATGAAGCGTTCAGACTGTGGACAGTGGTCTAAAGAAAGGTCAGTACACCATAGTTAAGCCAACTAAAGGCCAGTCTGACATACAGAAGTCAATTTCAGTCCTGTTTGTTTCAGAGAACTAGATGTCATTAACAATCACGCGCGATTCCGGATGGGAGCCAGACAAAATGCCTATATTGCAGGCGGGATCAGAACAAACGTTGATTTGATGAATACTAGCAGGATTAATATATCAGCCCAGTGCAGACCACACTTACTGAGCAGATCACTGCTAAATACCGTGAAGTGCGTATGAGACTCATTTGTATTATTACTTCTGGTATATGATATACTGTATATAAAGTTACCATCTTGTTTCTGACAGCCATGATATATAGATACATAGAGATGCATGCTCTCTCGCTCGCTCCCTCTCTGTCTCACACACACACACTCAGATTAGCTCACTCTCTCTCTTGCTCACTCGCTTGCTCGCTCACTCTCTCTCTGCATTGCAGCAGTGACAGAGCGCGAGTTCCACAACAAAAGCAGCTCCTCCTCCAGCATCTGCACACGCAGTCGAGGGGCAGCAGGGCAGAGGGAATCCCCCCACACCACACCACACACACCCATACACGCGCATACACGCATACACACACCCGATCACGCCCCCCTCCCCACCCCCCCCACCCCACACCTCGTGTCTGTGCGGTGGGGGAGGTGGAGCTCTTGCCGCTGCAGCAGATTTAAGCTTTAACATTCTGCAGGCATCACCACGCGGCAACACGGCACACGCAGCTGCGCCCTCTGCTGGACACACAAGTCAGAGACCCCCCCCCGTCAGTCAGTCAATCAGTCATTCATTCATTTCCAGCTCCAGCAGCCAGTAAGCACAAGATATTCACCTTCCGGCATCAATAAAAAACCACACAACAGAAAAGCCTCAGCAGCTACCTTCATTATCGCCTGCACTGTGTCCAGGAGACTCACTTTCAAGTTCCTCAAATAGCTCTCCTTGACCATCATGGAACGGGCTCCGATTTGGTTGGGGCACCTAGTTTCGGTGCAGTTCCAGCAAAAATAATCAAGTTCCGGAACCTGAAATGTTCCTTCCCAGCTGGAACCAAAGAATAGTAGGTGCTTCAGCACGAGCCGTGACGACATCTGTGGGCGTGTCAGTTGTTGAGGAACGAGAAGGCAGCAATGGCGCCACCCAGTGGTCTGCTGGAGAACCTCTTCTACGTCTTCTCATCTCCAGTAGCTGATCCGCGCTGCTTTCTGGATATAAACAGACATCTGGAATAACAGCCCAAACACTCGCAGGTCATCTATACGCTCCGTCATCTTGGTGTTACTGTTTACCACCGCTGTGCAGCGCCCCCTGATGGTGATGTACCTTTGACGTTCCTTAGTTCCCATTAAATAAAAACTGGTGCAAATGCAGGCTGGTCTTAGAAGCCTGTACCAAAGTGGTTCAGTAACCAGGGTCCTTTAAAAGGGCTAAGAGGAACACACTTCACCTCCAAAGTTCAGTCTTAGAAGCTGGTTTAGCCTTTTCTGCAAGGTTGCAGGAAAATCTTGTTTTTCAAATCAGATCTAGTGTTGAAACAATGCAAACGAATCAGGTCAGATTTGTGTGTCCAGACATCACCAACCGATGTAGCGATGTAGGCATCAGTAACTACATAGCTACATTGGTGGTACGGAAGAAGGATCTCGCCCACCAAACAGTCGCACAAGCATGGATCTTCAGCACTGCTCCTGAATTCCAGTCCATCTTCTGCAGTTCTCTTATACCGAATCTCCCCAGAATCATCTCCTGAAACGTGGAGAACTTAATGGAGGTTCTAAAACACGTTTACTACCTGCAGTGCTGAGAATGATCCACCACTCTAATAATACCTGCTCTGTGGTGGTCCTGTGGGGGTCCTGACCATTGAAGAACAGGGTAATACAGTACACAGAGAAACAGATGGACTACAGTCTGGACCTGTACAACTACAGAGTGTCCTGTATGGTCAGTGGAGCTGATACAGTGACCAGTGAGTGCCCACTACTGTTCTCAAGTTTGGAATTGATAAAATAATACAGATTTTGTTGTAATATGAGGCTAATATTCTACAGGTTTCAGGAAATTAGTACATATTTGGATAAATACGGTGTATTATTGACTACTATTATTTTTTGAAATATGTGAAACTATGAAAATGCTTTCAACTATGGTAAGCGACGTTCCATTTTCATCTACAAGAAGAAGAGCTGCTGATTATCATCAGGCTGGAACAAGTTGGAACTGGAACCAGAACCATCTCTAAAGAATTTGGACTCCACCATCCACAGTCAGACAGACTGGGTACACATGGAGGAGATTCAGGACCACTGTTACCCTCCCCAGGAGTGGACCACCAACAAAGACCACTCCAAGAGCAAGACGTGTATTAGTCACAAAGGAACCCAGGAGAACTTCTAAGCAGCTAAAGGCCCCAGTGGCTAATGCTAATGTTTGTGAGTCCACCCTCAGGAGAACACTGAACACCAATGGTGAGCATGGCAGGGCTGTAAGGAGAACCTCACTGCTCTCCTACAAGAACATCGCTGCCCATCTGCAGTTTGATAAAGACCACATGGACGAGCCAGAAGAGCTACTGGAACAGTGTTCTGTGGANAAGCAGATCTGCCTCTGGTTTAAAGGAGGAGCGTTCTGTCTGGAGAAAGGAGAACACCGCGTTGCAGCATTAGAACCTTATCCCATCTGTGAAACATGGTGGTGGTAGTATCATGGTCTGGGCCTGTTTAGCTGCATCTGGGCCAGGACGCCTCACCATCACTGATGGAACAATGAGTTCTGGATTATACCAGCAGATTCTAAAGGAGAACATCAGGACATCTGTCCGGGAGCTGGATCTCAGGAGAACACGGGTCATGTAGCAGGACAACGACCCTAAGCACACAAGACGTTCTACCAGAGAACCATTAAAGAAGAATCAAACCAAGTCAAAGTCCTGATCTTAATCCAGTAGGAATGCTGTGGAAGGACCTGAAGTGAGGAGGACCATCCCAAAGTCCGCATATATATATATATATATATATATATATATATTTAATTATTTATTTATTTATAGGAGGGCAGATGAAGATAAATAAACAGATGTTGAGTCGGGCAGACAGATGGATAAAAGGACAGAGAGAAAAACATGGACAGATGACAGCAACACACACACACACACACACACACACACACGACTGACTGACTGAATAAACACATATGAATCATGAATGAATAAACAAATGAATTCATTCTATGAACTGATTAACGCTGTGTGTATATAAACTCTGTGCTGCTTTGTGTGTTTCTGCCGGGCTCAACACCTTTCACAACACACTCACACAGATCGGTCAGCGCAGCAGCCAGGCTGTACTCCAGCGTACAGGCTGTACTCCGCTAAAGGCTTCCTTCATTCACTCATGCAGTTTTCCCCCCCAATCACGCATAATTAAACTTCCTCTGAACACTAAATAAAACTCTCTATCGAGACGGAAAAGCCCGGCACGGGCAAACTGACCACAGCCCATTACACTCTGTCGAAACATAAAACCCCCAGTCTAGGAGAGAGGGAGAGGCGAACGGGCAGATGATTCAATTCCGTTTGTTCTGTGTAGTGCTCTCTACAAATCTACAGCTAAATTCATCCAAACATATCCTGGCTGATAGCCTTCCACGGGATTCCGGAGTGGGTCTGTGGGAATCTGTGCTCATGCAGTCTAAACAGCATTTGTAAGGGCAGGCACTGAGGTTGGACGAGAAGGCCTGGCTCATAACCCATTTTCCAGTCCATCCTTAAGGTGTCCAAGCGGGGTTGAGGTCAGGGCTCTGTGCAGACCACTGGAGTTCCTCCGCACCAGACGCCTCACACCGTGTCTTTACGGAGCTGGCTTTGTGCACATGGACACAGTCATGCTGGAACAGGAAAGGAAGGACTGGGATCTATTCCACAGATACTATATCTAGGCAGTTCTCGTCGTCGACATGTTGGACGGTGGAGAAAGGGGCAGGCGTGAAGACTGAGCAACTTGTCCAGACGACTAGGTCGGAGGAGGTCTGAAACGACAAGGCGATTTGGGTTACTGGTCAGCAGTAAGAAGTGCCTACCAACAGTGGACCAAGGAGGGACAAACCATGAACCAGCAATAGGGTGTTGGGCACCGAAGGTTCAAAACAGGGCCTTGGAGCAATGGAAGATGGTTTTCTGGTCAGATCACATGGATGACCAGGAACGTGTGTGCCATTGGGAAGTGATGACACCCAGATGCAATGAGGGGAAAAGACTAGCCAGTGAAGGAAGTCTGACGATCCGGGTGATGTTCTGGTCGAGGCACTCATGTGCAGGTCAATTTGATATGTGCCCCTACCTGAACATGCTTGCAGATCAGGTACACCCCTTCATAGCGACGGTGTTCCCCTCTTGACCTCTTTCAGCAGGGTAATGCACCCTGCCATCATGCCCACAATGACTGGGAACGCTTTGAGGAACACGAAGAAGAGCTAAAGGGGTTTCTCAGGCATCGAGATTTCCCAGATTTCAATCCGATCTGTGGGAACAGGCAAGACGTCTGATCTGTGGGTCCAGATTGCAACTTCCGGGACTTGAAGGATCTCCTGCTAACATACCCCAGGGCACCTTCTGAGGTCTTGCAGAGTCCTTGTCTCGGTGGGGTTTCAGCTCGATGGAACGCAGACGGCCAAAAGGACATTAGGCAGGTGGTCAAGGGTTCTAAGTGGACCCTGAGTAGAATCATGCCTCTTCGAAACAGGTAACTCAGTTACCTTTACTTGTTTAAGCTGTGTTTATTTGGGTCTCGGTAAGTATGGAAGGAACCAGAAATCCATCAGTACATTGTGTGCTATAATGTCAGACAGTAACGGTCAGCGTGCCCAGTTCCCTCCTGTTTGTGGAAGCCAGAGTGCGGAATACGCAGCAAAGCTGTATGTGGTTTTCTCAGCGGGATGGATTCGAGCCCTGGGACAGTAATTAGCGTTTCCTGCACTCAGATGATGATGTGTTTGTTTGTGCTGTTGTAAGGCAAGTTGTTGAGGATGAATAAAAAAACAAGAAGCTAAAAGCTGGAGGGATTATTTTTTTCTCTCTCTCGCTCTCGTTTTTAATGGTATTGTATTCCTTTTGTTCTTCATTGTTTTCCTCTCTCGCTGGTGTGTTGCAGGGCCGTTGTAGGTCTGGTTAATCGAGGAGAAGCTGATTGCACTGGTGGAAGAATCCCAATAAACCCGACGGGGGGAAAGAGAGAGGCAGAGAGCGAGAGAGAGAGAGAGGATGAATCTGAGCTCGCCGTTCTGCATGCTCTTTGGAACAGATGAGTTTTCTTATTGACTTTCAATGAAAGGTATCCGAAGCGCTCTTCTGTTTAAATGGCCTTCATTTCTCCTGGCATTTCCAATCTGAAAGCTGCTAAAAGCCACCAACGTGTTTTGGGCAACGAGCCTGATTTAGATTCACCGCAATCCAGGAAGCAGACTGTACGCCATCTCAGCGGGCATGCTTGGGTACAGCGGGGACATTTAAGTACAGCAGGCATGGACGCTGGAAGTGCAGGGTACTGAGGGCGCTTCGGCATTCCCAGATATTTGAATGCCAGAATGCACTCATCGTCAAAGTAACAGCTGCCCCCAGAAGGAGGTGTGGGATTGCAGGTCTGATAAAGGTTACCAGGATCAATAACTGATGATAAATTTAGACTGATATGATCAATATTTATTGATCTACACATACAGAAGTCTGTCTCTCAGTATGGCGTCGGGCCGCCGTGTTCGCTAACCCAACACGCCAGACGTCTCGGCATCATGGAGCTGTAGAGGTTCCTAATGGAGTCCTGTGGTAATCCATCCCATGCAGCTTGAATATCCTCACACAGTTCCTGCAGATGGTGCAGTAGGGGTGGAGGTGGAGTGACACCAGGCCTTCTGGACATGTGACAACAAACCGCTCATCTCGGTGCTGACCACGGTGCCTCCACACACGGATTCGTTGGTCGTCTCCACCAAGACAAAAGCGGGACTCGTCACTGAAGATGACCCAACACCATTCTGAGTCACTCCATGACAGTCTGGCACGACACCATTGCAGTCTTTGGTGACGGTGACGTGGTGTTAAGGACAGTCGTGGTAACGGTCTGTGTGCATGTAGTCCTGCGTGGTGCAGCCGTCTGCCAATGGTGCTGCACTAACAGGATGACTCATGGAGGACACCACTGCTCGCTGGATGTCTGTAATCATGGCTGTTGGGTCAGTCAGCGGGAATCCAAGGATGTTACCAAATAAACATCTGGTCACAGAACCTACCCAGCAGCCTGATTCATGGAGAGAATGGTCAGTACTCACCAGACTGAGAACCAGACGTGTGCATGTGGAGAGGAGAAAGCAATGGACCTGCCCTCCATGCAGTAGATGCACTCAGATGAACCATGCATTTGCCCCTGGAAGCATGGTGTTCTTCTGAAAACCTACAGCACCGCAGAGAACCTCATGGACTACCGGAAAACACCAGTAGCTGCATAACCTCTGCGCTGACGAGGCCAGGTCAGAGCGTGCCACCAGCTTCAAGTTCCTGGTCGTCCACATCTCTGAGGATCTGTCTTAGAACCTCCTGCCTTGGTAATAAAAGGCACAGAAGCGTCTTTACTTCCTGTGGAATTAAAGAAGGACCATCTGTCTCCTCAGATCCTCACAAACATTTACCGGTGCACTGCTGGGAGTATCCTGACCAATTGTGTGACAGCGTGGTACAGCAGCTCCAGTGTGGCTGACAGGAAGGCCCTGCAGGGAGCGACGAAGACGGCTCAATGCATCATTGGTGTCCAGCTCCCTGCCGTCGGAGACCTTTCCTGGCAGGGCTGTCCGCACAGAGTGACTAACATCATCAGGGACCCCTTCACCTCAGTCACACACTGTATAACCTCCTGTCATCCAGGAGGAGATACAGCAGCATCCAGGCCAGAACTAGTTGGCCCAGGTCCAGCTTCTTCCAAACAAGGAACACGCTGCTGAACTCAACAGTGCATTGGAAGAACACTACTGTACATACTGTATGTTCTACACAAATTCAATCTGTATATAAATATATGGTATATAAATATGTGTAATACACGCGGGTCTATAATAAAGTTCATTTATTTTATATAATTACTGCATATGAAATATATATTCTATTTTATTTAGTTATTGCACTTGCAATGTGTTTCATATCGCATAATGCTACTATGCCCCCTACACTTCCTGTAGTGTATTACAGTCTGTCAGAATGACCGTGTGGGTCGTATCGCCCCCTACACTTCCTGTAGTGTATTACAGTCTGTCAGAATGAGCGTG
>JAVGWN010001009.1:0-13063 GCA_034552555.1 Semaprochilodus insignis
AAAGCCTATTACAGTAGGGCAGCGGTGCTTAAACCCATCAGACAGATCTCAGTGGAGCTGGTCTCCAGAGATGTGGAAAGGTCATCATGTTCGCAGGAACAGGTCTGGGTGGTGCCGTGGGGACATTTTGCTGGGATGGTTTTGACCCCATAGAGGTAGGCATATGCTAACTGGTCAGCTTAATCCTCTAACAATACATTTCTATCCTGATGGGAGAGATCTCTCGAAGCCCCCCATCCACAGAGCACAAGGGGTCACTGAACGCGATGGCCTTCACAGTCACCAACTGAACACCTATAGGTGATTTTGGAGCAACGTGTTAAACAGCACACTCCACTCCCATCCTCAAAACACCAATTGGAGGAACGGTGTTCTGTCCTTCTGGCACAGTTCCAAAGACTCGCAGAATCCAATGAGCAGCAAAGCTCTTCTGGTCACCTATAAGGCTATTTGTGTAGGTTTTTCACCTGTCTGTATACCATATTGTAACCCTTCTCCAAAGCTCGTCCAACCTACGACAACAGCATGGACAGCACGTGCTGGAACCTGATCTGATCTGCCCTGCTGTTTCTGGAGATGAGAGTGGCAGCAGACGCTCATAAACAGATGCAGGTGCAGTTTGTTCGTCCCAAGGAAACCGCTCATAACTCATCCAGCTGAATAATTCACTGACAACGCTAATGACAACAGGGTGTGCACGTCGGTGTCTGAGTGTGACGCCGGATGCAGGCGCGGAGCGCACCGACACAGGACGCAGGCGGTGAGTGCGTGCGTGCGCGGGCGCATTTGTTTACGCGACACATGTGCTTGTGCTTAACTGCAGCTGCAGCTGTGGCAGCCAAACGCTGACAAAGAGATCGAGCCACAGCACAAAGGGACTGGGCACAGACAGCAGACCCACTGCAGCACAAGTCAGCACTGCTGTCTGTTGTAATTCCGCACCTATCGATAGCCACGCCCACCGTTTGGCAGAGCTGGGACCCTTTAACCAGGGTTGCTGCACAATTCAGAGCTGTCTGAGATATCTACACACAGTGTCCACCTCACGACCACACATGCATTCCAATGTAGTATTGTATCAATTTTGGCCATTATAGCTATAATTATATGCATGTGTTGTAAATATAGTATATTATTCCATTTGATATATGGATTGGTTGAAGGAGACTGCCTAAACCTTACATGTTGTTCACAGAAAATGTGACTCGATCAGTTCTGCAGCCCTTCATCAGTGGTCAGTTTAGAGCACCGGACTGCTGTCAGCTCAATATATTTGGAGCGAGTGACCCTATACCTAAAGTGTGCTGATTTGAATACAATCATCATTTGTGCAACTATAAAAAGAATAGTTGCACAAATAGCTGCACGCAGACGGAATCAACCGACAGGAACGAAATTTAATGGGAAGGTTTGACATTGTGAGTTTTACGTTCGGCTGCACGTGTGGCATAAGCAAGGACAGGTACATGACTGACTCAACAGCCACGATTCTGAGTCATCCTGTTAGTGTCAGCACCATTGGCAGATGGCTGCATGACGCAGGACTACATGCACGCAGACCGTTAAGACGACTGTCCTTAACACCACGTCAACGTTGCCGAAGACTGCAATGGTGTCGTGCCAGACTGTCATGGAATGACTCGGAATGGCAGCGGGTCATCTTCAGTGACGAGTCCCACTTTTGTCTTGGTGGAGACGGCCAACGAATCCACGTGTGGAGGCACCGTGATCAGCACCAAAATGAACAGTTTGTTGTCACGTGTCACACATCCAGAAGGCCTGGTGTTTCTCCACCTCCACCGCTACCGCACCACCTAAGGGAACTGTGTATTCAAGCCACATGGGATGGATTATCACAGGACACCATTAGGAACCTCTACAACTTCATGCTGAGACGTCTGCACGTGTGTCATAAGCAAGGACAGGTACATGACTGACTCAACAGCTACGATTCTGAGTCATCCTGTTAGTGTCAGCACCATTGGCAGATGGCTGCATGACGCAGGACGACATGCACGCAGACCCTTAAGACGACTGCCCTTAACACCACGTCAACGTCGCCGAAGACTGCAATGGTGTCGTCCCAGACATCAGAATTGCAGCGGGTCATCAGTGACGAGTCCCGCTTTTGTCCTGGTGGAGACGACTAACCAGTCCATGTGTGGAGGCACCGTGGTCAGCGCCAAGAGGACCGCTTGGTGTCACCTCCACCCCTACTGCACCACCTGCAGGAACTTTGTGAGAATATTCAAGCTGCATGGGATGGATTATCACAGGACACCATTAGGAACCTCTACAACTGGCATGTTGCATTAGCCATACCGACGCCATACTGAGAGACACTACTTCTGTATGTGTAGCCTAAAAAATATTGATCATATCAGTCTAAATGTATCATCATTTATTGATCCTGGTAACCTTTATCTTCCTTCCCAACAGCACTGCAATCCCACACCTCCTTCTGGGTGCAGCTGTTCTTTTGATGATGAGTGTACAATCAGCATAATAACTACACACNCTGCTCTCTGAGCTTTTTGTTCCTACCAGCATTTGGTTCCAGTTCTCAGCAGTGTGGTGGTGAACATGGAGGAGAAGCTCATAATCGCTGTTTCTACTTTCCCCAGTTTATATGATGCGTCTTTATACAGATACATTTGAAGAAAACATGACGTGTAGTGGATATTGTTGGTGTTTCTGATGAGTTTGGTCACTTGATAGCTAGCTAGGTTAGCCATAATGCTAACCAGCCAACAAAGCTAGCCATGAATGAAAACAGACAGCTTTCCATCTAAATTCCATACAAATCAGTGCTTTAAAAACTGGTTGGCTTTCCTGGATCTTGCATGCACCCACACACAACAACATGAGTGGCCCGCAAGAGATCAGTTTGAGTACCATCACAATGATTTTGAAGCTGCTAGTCGAAGGTAAAATTGTTACATAATGTTCACTTGATGCCTTCAGTTTTAATAGATCATAACATGACCCTCCTATTAAAGATCTGAATACTCAATTATTTTATTTACACTCATCATCAAAAGAACAGCTGCACCCAGAAGGAAGTGTGGGATTGCAATGCTGTTGAGAAGGAAGATAAAGGTTACCAGGAACAATAAATAATGATAAATTTAGACTGATATGATCAATATTTATTGAGCTACATAACATATGGAAGTATGTTATCCATACTTCTCCACCAAGACAAAAGCGGGACTCTGAAGATGACCTGCTGCCATTCTGAGTCACTCCATGACAGTCTGGCACGACACCATGGCAGTCTTTGGTGACGTTGGCGTGGTGTTAAGGACAGTCGTCGTAACGGTCTGGGTGCATGTAGTCCTACGTCGTGCAGCCGTCTGCCAGTGATGATGGCACTAACAGGATGACTCATGGAGGACACCACTGCTCACTGAATATCTGCAGTCATGGCTGTTGGGTCAGTAAGGTACCGTGATGAGGCCCATCCTTGCTTACATCACATGCAAGGCTGAGCGTGAAACTTGAATCATTTGCATGTCTCACAATGTCAAATCTACCCACCAAGTTTCATTCCTGTAGGTTGATTCCTTCTGGGTGCAGCTATTTGTGCAACTGTTCTTTTGAGGATGTGTGTATATTTTACTGTTGGATCATAATTTAAATTCATTCAGTAGAGTGGTCCATAAAAAAACGCACAGTTGTTGAAAATGCACCCAATTCCATGATTCCGGTGCTGCAAGTAATTGTTTATGTTTTCATCAGCCTGGGAACATTTGGTCCTTACATAGAAATAAATACATGGCCACACATTTAAGAGTTCCAACAATGTCCTCTCTCCACTTCACAGGATCTTCACTGTTTGGGGTTTATTGTTCACAGAATTCCTGCCTCGATTCATCAATTCACCGGCAGCTAAAAACAAAAGCACATGTAGCACTACTGCTGCGCATGCGCCCGGCACACCAACACGCACACGTTACGCAGAGTCATTCCCTAAGGGAACCGAGCCAGCGGGAACGCAAGGGCACACAGACACACACAACGCAGGCATGGGAAAGACAACCCTCATCAGCTCAGAGGAAGCCGGTGTTCAGCATCTTTCACTATGAGTCACGGCGTAAGTCACAACAACAAAGACGTCAGTCTCACCGCGCTGAGGACGCAGCAGGAACGCGAGAGGGGCGTCGCAAGTCACGCAAGCAGAGGGAAGAAAAGCGCGCACGCACCTGCGTGATCATCCCCGCCGTAGCGCCGGTCCTGCAGAGAAGTGATTATTGTGCTCGGAATGACAGGCCCTGATCCAGACCAGCCCTGTCTCGTTCAGCAATGAGGACACAGACAAACGCACTCACCCGCACGAGCGCCAGCTTCATTAGAGAAAGCGAGGGTCCGCGCCGCCGCCACAACAAAACTGCATGGCCTAGTGTGCGTGCAAGAGAGAGAGAGCGAGGGAGGGAGGGAGGGAGGAAAAGAGAGAGACTACAAGATACGAGCGAAGAGGGTGAGATATGAAAAGAGAGAGAGAGAGAGAGAGAGTGTAAAGCAGAATGGATGAACAGGTGTTAAGGATGGAGAAAATGCCGATTCCGGAACGCTCTCCTGCTCTCCCTCTCAGTCTCCACTCCTTCTGTCCATCTCTCCTGTCCTCCTCTCCCTCGCTCTTGCGCAGTGTCTCCAGATCAGCCGAAAGCAGGGTCTTGTTTCTGGCCGTCGTCATGACAACCGAGTATTGCAACATCCTCTCAATTGGAGGACACAGGCAGGAAGTGACGTCAGCACTGGCGTAAATGCCATCACACAATCCCAGCACTGTGACACGCTGCCACATCAATAGTGTACCCCGGACACTGAAATATATTGCAGTCATCTAAGCCTCATTTCCATGCATTCATCGTAGCGGCTAAGTCTCAGAGATGGTGCAGGGAAAGCCCACCCTGCAGTGCTCGATTCATCTGCAGGTTTGGCTGACACTGGTGAAATAAGAGGTAGAGGTGTAAGTGTTATAAGCTCAATGAGTCACCTTGTGTGTTTAAGGAGGTAGTAACTTCAAGCTCCTGCAGATGGCGCTGCATGAGGATGATGGGACTATAAATACCTGCAGGGTGTGAGTGACGGGATCCATAGATTGAGAACATTTCCATGTGTGGAAAATGGCTCCAAAGCAGATGTTAATGATTGGCTAAAAGGAGTGACTGCATTTGGACGTACCAAAGACCATAGTGTGAAGGAAGTAGCTGAATCTGCAGGTGTATGGAAGCGTACGGTCATACTGGTCTACCAGCAGTGGCTAAAATCCCAGTCTACAAGGAATTCTCCTCGGAACTGCGCCAGGGAAGGCATCCATCAAATCTGGCCCAACTGACCATTTTTTTGATGAACATTGATGTGGACTACACACAGAAACTTGTCCAGTACATGGCAAATCCAATCACAGCTATTATTCGTGTTCATGAAGGTCCAACATTCCTATGTATGGCTTCAGTTTGTAAGGAACATGTGAATTACCTAGTGATAGATAAGCAAAGGATGCTCAATGCAAGTCAAGTGCAAACGAGAAGAGTGGAATCTGCGTGTGCACGTTGGTTTCTAAGCTCTGGTGTAATATAGGCAGTGTGCCAAATACTCCTGCAGGGTATATTCAAGGGTGGTCCTTATTGTGGCAGACTAATCCAGCTTTGACTGCCTTCTAACTCAATCACTATAATGGTACTGATGCTACAAAGGCGAGAAAATATTTGGATCAATAGTTCTTCCTCTGGAAATGCTCTATTCAGGTTTGGGAATGCGTTCCTCTACACATTAACTGGACCTTACACATCTCCTCTGTTGCCTTTTGGGGAATTAGCAACTGTTCACTCTGTACATTAATCTCGGGGGGAAACTGGCCAAGCTTTTGTTCATTCATTCATTCATTCATCTTCTGAGCCACTTATCCTTTTGGCTCATGGGGAGTGCTAGAGCCTATCTCAGCGGTCATTGGGTGGAAGGCAGAAAGCACTCTGTACAGGCCCCCAGTCCATCACAGGGCAGACACACACACACATACACACACCTATATGGGCAATTCAGCATCCCCAGTTCACCTGACTGCATGTCTTTGGACTGTGGGAGGAAAACGGAGCCCTGGAGGAAACCCACACAGACACCACAGGAGAACATGCCAGCTCCACACAGAAAGGACCGCGGACACCCTGACTGGGAATCGAACAGTGCTACCCCCAACACCACAGTGCCACCCAGGCAAGCCCTCAGATTGTCTACTACACTACATATACTATACTAGGCTAACAGACAGTTGGTGAAGCAGCTAAACAACAGACATCATTTCATCATAATATGTTTATTCTCAGGAACCCTCCATAATTTAGATTTTGGGACATTCATTGGGTCCAAAAAGTTAAGCAGGACCCCATGCAATTCACACCTCAAATATAGGTTAATTTGTAGCTCATTTCGGCATATCACGATAATGCTGCAGAAGCCAAATTAAACAGCAGCGTTTTCCGAAGTGCGGTTCCCCCGACAGCGAAGTGTTGCTGACTCAAGACATCATAAGACTATCTAAAAAAACTATTTACCGAACTTCAGACAAATACAAATAATGCTGTCACATCAAAATTCATACAGGAGAAAATAAAGGAAGGAAATAAAGGGGTCCAACGTTTACTGTTTCAAGAACATGCAATTTTAAGAGGGAAATTTTAAGATTTCTCCGTTCCACCTTTAACGATAACTGCTACACCATTTAAGGTGGAACGAGAAAGTCTGAACAAAGAAGCTGGCAAATGACAGACCTGCTTCAGCTTAGTAGAAAACAGCGACTCCCTTTAGCTTCTTTTTGTTACCTAGAGTCGAGGCTATCAGCTAAGACGGAGCTTGATTTGACCCCTAATCCTCAAGGTCATGACTAGAAATCCACAGCACTTTTGGTGATGGCTGAACTACAAGAAGGAGGGACATGGGATATCTGGAAAGCACCTCTTGCAAATAATACAGGGCACTTTCTGCCTTATGTGCAGCACTGAATGAGCTTACTAGCCTAATAGTAGTCTATATGCCAGTTAGCTGCACAGTGTGGATGACGTTTCAATCCGGGCTATATGGGGAAATTACAGAGACTTTTTTATACCATACAAACCAGCCAGTCAGATTATGCTCATATTACACGACCAGAATTTGGTAAAACCAGTCCAGCTTGAAAAGGGCTTTAGTTCTTATATAATAGTTTGTTATTGGCTGTTAACACATATATAATAGATACATACAGTTGCTATCAGAACAGAACCGCGTGTCTGCAATTTCATTATTATTTTTATTTGTTTATTCATTATTATTTAGTATTCAGTAGTTTAGTTTATTTATTTATATTAAATAGTTATTTTTTAATGGACTGTTGTTTTCAACAGCAATGGTGCCTTAATGCATGGAACCATTTCACTTAAATTTGCTTATTACTATTGTGAATAATGTTTTTGTTATTTATGAAATATTAAGCAATTACTGAGAATAAACATGCATGAATATTCTACATCCTTCTGCAATGACAAAGTCGATATTTACTATGTTACGACTTTTTGACGGATTGATGATTTGATGTCCCCATGAAAAAGAGGTTAAAAAATACTGTAACATAAAAAACATTGTCATCAATTACCCTATTATAAAACTGTGATCCATAAATATATATCATATTACTTCTAATACTCAACATAAGACCTAAATGAAAAGCATTTACAGTGCTACAAGTCACTACGTAAGCGATTAATAATTAATCAAATGGTAGCATTACTGCATGAGGTATAACAATACGGTTATTAGGTGTCATTAACAAGTTCATTCAGATTCTGAATGGGTTGTCATCTATTTGTTATTATAAAGCGCTGTAGGCCTAATTCATAATCAGAACAATAAACAAGGCTCGTCTAGACGGTGCCTGAGATGGAGTGGTAGTCATGGCAACAGAAATACAGGTCCATGGGCATCCGCCAATGGAACTGCCAATCAACAAGTTGTGTGAGTGTGACACATACGCACACACTCACACACACCCACATACAGGTTTGTCCGTTGCTGACAGGTTGGCGCTGTTTGTACCTGTCGGACTGACCTGAGGTCAGTTCTTCATCTCAGATGCCACACCACCCACATAGGAGCTAAACTCCATACACACACATACACACACAAACACACACACACACATATGCACACAGGAGCTGTCCACACCTGTCCGTCCATCAGGCTGTAACCCCATGTCACTAACCCGTCAGGCCCAGAGGGACAGGACCACCATCGCAGCGAGAGGAGGTGGGGTGGGGGGGTTCTGTGTGTGTGTGTGTATGTGTGAGAAAGTTAGAAGCAGGGTATCATGTTCCTGCTAAAAGTATCTGTGCATGCACCATTAATATATATGTGTGTGTGTGCGTGTGCGTGTGTGTGTCTCGGAGGCATAGCCAGAAGAAGGGGGGGGTGAGCCAGGACCACCATGTCCAAGAAACATCACTACAGCAAGGACACCCACCTCCAGCTAGTAAACTTCACTGTAGCTAAGATATGTATCCCTGTTGCCATAACCAGAGGGAAACTAATTAACAAATTAATACCATAATATACACTCATCATCAAAAGAATAGCTGCACCCAGAAGGAGGTGTGGGATTGCAGTGCTGTTGGGAAGGAAGATAAAGATTACCAGGAACAATAAATGATGATAAATTGCCGTGCAGCTTGAATATTCTCACACAGTTCCTGTAGTTTGTGCGACACCAGGCATTCTTGACATGTAACAACAAACCGTTCATCTTGGCGCCGACCACGGTGCCTCCACACATGGATTCGTTGGTCGTCTCCATCAAGACAAAAGCGGGACTCGTCACTGAAGATGACCCGCTGCCATTCTGAGTCACTCCATGACAGTCTGGCACAACACCATTGCAATCTTTGGTGACGTTGATGTGGTGTTAAGGGCAGTCGTCGTAACGGTCTGTGTCCATGTAGTCCTGCGTCGTGCAGCCGTCTGCCAATGGCGCTGGCACTAACAGGATGACTCATGGAGGACCACTGCTCACCAAATCGTGGCTGTTGGGTCAGTCAGGTACAGCGATAAGGCCCGTCCTTGCTTACGTCACATGCACGGCGGAGCATGGAACTTGAATCATTAGCATATCTCACAATGTCAAACCCACCCACCAAGTTTCATTCCTGTCGGTTGATTCCTTCTGGGTGCAGCTATATTTTGGACGATCAGTGTTATACATACTTTACTGCAGTGAATTATACAACCATACAGAACTAATTATGCTGAACTGTGCACAGTTTAAATAAAATTCATCATAAAATATTGCCATACTGCCATATATATGGATATAGTATCCAGGGCGATCTCTGTTGGCCGGTGGAATGGTGGAATTATCTGGTACCTTCAGAACCTTTTTTCCTCAGATGCAACAGATTGCATGGGCTGCTATCTGTGAGGAGCGCAAACTGCGTCATCAAGGGTTTGACTCAAAGCATTTTCTACCCTAAACCTTGGCACTCACACATGGGAGCTTTGGAACGAACACACGGGGCTTCCTGCTGGTTCCACCAGCAACGTCTGGATGAAACCACAGTGCTGCGGCCACTTCAAGCAGGACTTTCAACCTTTAACATCTGTTGGAGTGTAGTGGTGATGTGGTGTTTTTCTATGCTTTATATATTCATAGTAAGGGAACATCTCGCCCTTTCCAGAGCTGATGGGTTTGGAAGTTAAATAGGAGCCATGTTGCATCTTCTATGAGTGCAGTTCCCGAGTCTAGAGTCTAAAAGTCTAAAAGCCAAATTAGCTATTAATATAAGAGATTTAGCTTCTCTCTAACGTTACACATTCTCATGTTTAAGAACCATGACGTGTCTGAACTTAACACTCCAGCAGAGGGCAGTGTACACTCTTTGGCCAGAGGTTCTAATCTACTTTATCTTGTTGGGGTAGAGAGGGGAATTGGGGGTAGGGGTTGTGCAGAGTTGTCTAACACAGTCTGGAACAGGTTAGCAAAATCTGGACCAGTCTAAGAACGATCTAACACAATCTGGAACAGGCTAGCACAGTCTGGAACAGTCTAACGCAGTCCAACACAGTCTGGAACAGTCTAGCACAGTCTGGAACAGTCTAACACAATCTAACACAGTCTGGAACATAGTCTAACATGGTCTGGAACAGTCTAACACAGTCTAGAACAGTCTAACACAGTCCAACACCATCTGGAACAGCTTTCAATAGTGTAAAACAATCAAAAACAGTTCAAAACAGTCTGAAATTACAGCCACACTGCCTGAAACAATCCAAGGCATAGTGGTCTGAAACAGGCTGAAGCAGTCTAACACAGTCTGGAACAGTCTGGAACAGTCAAACACAGTCTGGAACATTTTAACACAGTCTGGAACAGTCTAACACAGTCTTGAACATTCTAACACAGTCTGAACTGTCTAACGGAGTCTAACACAGCCTAGAATATTCTGTGCAGAGTCGTTCTGGTATCGGCAAACACCCACCCCACTGCAGAAATTGTGGGGTAGCATCTTAGGTGGCCAAACATTGGCCACCCCTTTTAAAACCACGTATGGGGATCAAACCAGGAACCCTCAGTAGATCCAGTTCTCATAACCTGATCCCTAGATTTCCGGTCAAAATGAAACTACCTAATCATAATGTGTATTACATATTACATTTAAATAACTACTGGCCGTTGAAAATGATAGTAAATTCTGAAGGACTACAACCACTTGGGGTGGACATTTGAGGATTTGATATACCGGCTCAGTTGTAACTGTAAACGGTAGTAAGCTAGTAGTAGTAGTAAGCAGTAAGTTAGTAAGTTAGTAGTAAGCTAAATATCTACAGCTAGCTGCATATCCCACAGGTCAGAGTAGCATTCTTTAGCTTCCATGGGATATAGAAGCAGAAGACCCACCAGAGTTCCTCTGTTAACTCCACAACACTGGACACAGCACCTTACTTGGGCTCTTGAGGTTGTTAACTGGACCCTAGAGGACATGCAACATGGTTCGAGGAGTCATGGTACTCATTGTTTTTGGGCTAATAGTAAGGTTTAAGGTAACAACTAGTACTCTGCAGGCTGGTGGTGGTTCCATACTGATGTGGGGTGACTTCTCATTGCATGGGTTGGGTCCATTGGTCCACCTAAACACGGGACTGACTGATGCCAGCTACATTTCACTGCTTGGTGACCACTGGCAGCTCTTCATGGACTTCATGTACCCCGACAGTGATAAGTGAATAGCTGAGAGACGTGGGGGGCTATCCGGACAGCACGGCTCAACATCCTCCCAGACGTCTTCCGCCCACTTGTAGAACCACGTCAAGTTGCTGCACTTTGCCGGGTTAGAGGGGGCCCTACATGATACTACTTCCTGTCCCACGATCTGTCAGGCATGTCAGTAGGTTTCCCTAAATCTTTGATGGCTTTCATAGTTAATGGCTAATTGCCCGTGACCACTGTCGATCACGTGTTGATGACGTTTCACTGTACCGCTCAAGACCAGTGCTGAGGAAACATCACCCGAATGCTCCCTAAGGGCCACCGCACACCAGACACAGGGTGCTACATCACATAGTGAAGTCCAAGAATTCAAAATCGTTGCTGTTAATGAAGGTATGCAGCAAGACTCCGAGCACTGTTCAGTTCATCAGCATGCCACTCAGCATGGCCTGGGTTGCCGGGTCTCCCAGCCGGCATTCTGTAGCAGAGATCTGCCACATGACATAACGCTGCGCTGTGCGGCACGCTGTGACACGGCATGTCTGGTGTGTGTTGGCCTTTACAGTGCTAGCTGGATACTTGTAAATGAACACACGTTGTTTTCTTCAGCCGCTAACCCATTCCGCAGATTGTGACACTATTTGAGGGAACGGTGGTAAAACAACACCTTTAGCTTTCACCTCTTATGTGCTTTCCATGGTCACATACACTGCGCCCTGCACGCACTTGTCTTTGATGCAAAGGAATAAAAAAATATCCGATAGGTCACTCCCTCTAAGGTGGGTGGCTGAGCAGCGTGCACTCGCGATGATCAAACACGCCAGCTGAGAGGAAGGTACACTCCACAGGCTGCAAGACGCTGATTCATCCCCATCTGTTAACATCCACACGCACGCAATATGGCCTTCAGATTGGAACACACAGACACAGCCACGTGCCATCTGCGTGAGTGCACTGTATAACAACTGCTGCGTGCACTCACAAACAGAGACGAGCTCTCATGAAGAGAGACACCTTCGCTGACAGCAAAATGTTTGGCCCAGGGAATAGCTGTCCGCCTATGACACGGCAGCAGCTGTAATCACCGGTAATGGTGAAAAGTGAGACACAGGGGAAAGGTGAGGAAAGAGAGGGAGAGAGAGGAACTGCAATATGAGAATATACACTTATGTTGAGAGAGAGAGAGAGAGAGAGAGAGAGAGAGAGAGAGAGAGAGAGAGAGAGAGAGGCAAATTACAATGTGATGAAAAATAAGACATTTAATTTATTATTAACAACAAAGACAAAAAATCATAACTACAACCATGCAAATGTCTGAAACAGTCCAGCCCACACCATAGAATTTGTTCCTCCCGACAATCACAACAGGTCACCCAATATGGGGTGGGGTTGTTTACAATCTGATCTTTATTCCTCCGATCTACTCCCAGTCCAGTCGGGGTCGCCCTATAGACTGTCTTACGTAGTATAAGACAGTCTAACACAGTCTGGAACAGTCTGACACAGTCTGGGACAGGCTAGCAAAGTCTGGACCAGTCTAACAACAGTCTAACACAATCTGGAACAGGCTAGTACTGTCTGGAACAATCTAACGGTGTCTAACACAGCCTGGAACAGTCTAGCACAGTCTGGAACAGTCTAGCACAGTCTGAAACAGTCTAACACAGTCTAGCACAGCCTGGAACAGCTTTAAATAGTGTAAAACAATCAATAACAATTCAAAACAGTCTGAAATTAAAACAGCCACACTGCCTGAAACAACCCGGGGCATAGTCGTCTGAAACAGGCTGAAGCAGTCTAGAGCATTCTAACACAGTCTGGAACAGTCTG
>JAVGWN010001010.1:0-13058 GCA_034552555.1 Semaprochilodus insignis
ACACACACACACACACACATGCGCGCACACACACACACACACACACACACACACATATATGCATGTGTACACATATACAAACACACATATATAAGGAATATACATACACAAACACATTCCCCTCTTCCTTCCCCCTTTCTTTAAGGCAGCCGTCTCTCGGAGGTAAACAGTAACAGGTGTAATTCACCTGCTTTTAGTCAGTTTTATTCAGGACGCGTGTGAAGTAAAAACAAGAGCACATCTGGTGCTAGTGAACGAACCCAGAGTATACTTATTGATTTACTGATATGACAGATGTTGACTTGATCATAAGTGTGATATCTGTGCTGAAGACTATTATATATAGTCTTACCAGTTCATTATTACAGTCAGCTGACTAACACGTGTGTGTTAAGCGCTATAATGTGCACAAAAACAGGAATTACTAAAAACACAATACAAATAAAAATGTGACCATCTTATACACCTGTCGTGTATATGTTCAGATGTGTGTGAAGCTCCTGAAGCTATGTTCTGTGGATGTTCTCAGATCACAGTAATCATGGGGTCTTACGAATAAGAAGCAGCACTACTTATTATATTGGACCAGCTTTATTAATGCTATAAAGATTTCTTATGTAGATTCCTTTTGAACATTTTCAGTTTTTACAGCTTTGAAACCTGTGAAAGTCAACATCACATCACATCACATCACATGTGCTAACATCACATCTTATCTAGTAATGTGGAAAGAGTCCAAAACACATCATGGTATTTAATGTATTGATTTGATCTGTGTCTTTGGCTTATTAAAACATATTGTGGCTGCTATTACTGAGGCCTGTAATGCACATTGAGCTGCCAACAGTATGAAAAGTACTTTGTCTATTATTATTATTATTATTATTATTATTATTAATAATTATTATTTATTTTCTGGGAGACATTTGAGTATATTTATATACCATAATCCACTCAGTCAAGAAGGGGAATGTCTAAAAAAATAAATAAATAAATAAAAGTTTTCAAAACTGGACATTAAAAATTAAATTTAAAAAAAAGGGAAATTAGGACCAGTAAAGACCTTTTTAGACCACCAACACAGTCCCCATCAGGTAAACAAAATGTTTAAAGCTTTCATCTCTTGCTTCTCAAGCTCCACTCTTGCTTCAGACCTGAACACAGTCACAGTGAGAAGACAACTCAACACTATGAGTCTGAAAAGATGAGCAGCTGTCAAGAAGCTCCTCACTGACTAAAACAGAAACAGACAAAGCCAATAAAGAAGAAGCTGCTGGTGTTCTCAAAGACCAGACCTCACCCCTGAATGCCTTCTTGGGATCAGTTAGGTCATAAGTAGTAGAAAATGCATCCAACGTCTAGGACTGAACTTTGGAGGTGTGGAAAAATATCCCACTGAACGAGAAATACAGTTACAGGTAAACGGTGCTCAGACTGCATACAGAAAAACTAGGCGCCATGTTAGATTACGACTACTCATATAAAGGACTTATTAATGGTTTAAAATGCCTTTATTAATGGTTATTCCCTAGGTCATAAACACTTTCCAAAGTATTAATAAGCAGTTCTAGCTTTACCATAGGGCAAACAGTGAGCTGATCTATCTGTTGAATATGTATACGTGATTACACTGACTGTTCGAGAATCAGCAAGCATCATAACAGGCCGTATCGCTGTACCTGTCTGACCCAACAGCCATGCCCTCCATGAGTCATCCTGTTAGTGCAGCACCATTGGCAGACGGCTGCACCACGCAGGACTACATGCACACAGACCGTTACCATGACTGTCCTTAACACCACGTCACCGTCACCAAAGACTGCAATGGTGTCGTGCCAGACTGTCATGGAGTGACTCAGAACGGCAGCAGGTCATCTTCAGTGACGAGTCCCGCTTTTGTCTTGGTGGAGATGACCAACGAATCCGTGTGTGGAGGCACCGTGATCAGCACCAAGATGAACGGTTTGTTGTCACGTGGACGTCCAGAAGTCCTGGTGTCACTCCACCTCCACCCCTACCGCACCATCTGCAGGAACTGTGTGAGGATATTCAAGCTGCATGGGATGGATTATGACAGGACACCATTAGGAACCTCTACAACTCCATGCCGAGACGTCTGGCATGTTAGCAAACACGGTGGCCCGACGCCATACTGAGAGACACTACTTCTGTATGTGTAGCTCAATAAATATTGATCATATCAGTCTAAATTTATCATCAGTTATTGATCCTGGTAACCTGTATCTTCTCTCCCAATGATTTGATTGAATAGCAGTCTCTGAGGGTGGTCTCTGACTTTTGCTCTGTACTGTACATCTCGTGCATGTACACCTGCAACAAAATTAGCTTCATATCATCCACTGCTATTGAAAGCACAGATCCCAACATTGAACCGTGATTGCAAACACTTACGGTTTAGAGCCATCATCTACACTGGACCACTTCTGTTTCACACACAGCACATTACCTCTTAGGAATTGTAGATTTCGGGCCATTCGTCTCTCCTCCTCCTCCTCCTCTTGCGGCGCCTCTGATGAGGCATTTGCCCCAGCGCCATAGCCCCCCCTGAGGGCATCAAAAACAACCGGCAGCAAGAGGGCCGAGCCGTTCTGGGCTAGGGCAGAGCGGGGCACTCAGGCGTGATCAGATGGGCCGGTCAGCTGCAGGACAGAGCCTGCGGGCACAAAACACGCTCTTGCGCACACACACACACGCATTCATTTCCAGACACACACACACACACACACTCAAACATGCATCAGAACTGCAGCTGTATAATATTTGTTGTCCAAAAAAACACCCATCTTTTTCCTCCATTATGATTTTTCTAGATCCCCCAAAAGCCTCAGCTGCCATTAACACTTTGTATAGACTTCATGGTGAATGGACCAACAGCGATATTCCAGAGATGCATGTGCTCGTACTCTGAACAGGCACTCTGCAATGATGCAGCAGTAATGCATCAGCAAGTCAGCACCGGCGGAGGCTTTCCTTCAATTACCACATTTATCTGAATATTCAAATCAGATCACATAATGAATGACACGGCCGTCTTTGCCACGGATCCATGAAATTTAAATGAGGATCTCTTGTTATTCCTGGGCATTGCAGTAGATATAGAAACATACAGTAAGAAAATGGGAATGACAGCAAGGACACATTAATTTGACATATTTAAAACAGGACTCTGAATATTCATGTCACATCTGTTATGGTAATAGATGGTTTGTCTCATATGACAGAATTTCCACCACTACCGATTCCTCTTTACACACACCCACAGATATGATGTATATGGTTCCAGATTCACTATGTGTAGTCTCCCTTTCCTAATGACTTACAGTGGGGTGCAGACACTGGGATTTAGCTGAACCGTGCGTGAGTTCGGAAACTGCTGCACAATGTGGAGAAGCGCTAAAACATCCTTCCAAGCTGGAAACGCGGAAAACGCAGAGCCACAAACACGAGGTGACACCCTCACACCAAATGGAACTGAGGACTTTGACTGGGTCAGCCTCCAACAACTGCTGGCTCAGGCTGCTCGATCCCGCACTAACATCTCTCATGCAGCACTACGGCGTCTGATGCTAATGTGGGAGCGTGCTTTGGACGGCCAGCACGGACAGAGAGCATGATGGGACATGGCAACACATCATTTCTTCATTACGCTCTTGCAAGCATCACTGTCAAAGAACATTGCGAGGCCTCTTCACGAACGCCCGTGCATGAGTGCATTAACATACCAACGAACTGTTTGAGGCCGATTGCTTACTTGCAGCTCACTGCAGACTAGAAGTTCGGAGCTCAAGCTTGGAATGTTCTTTCTTTAAGATGTAATGGGCCAATGGAATACAATGTTTTGCATAAAGTCGCTTGTATGTAAATTACCCACGTGTCCACGGGGGTTTTCCCAATGATTCAAGTTTCACACTCAGCTGCACGTGTGACGTAAGCAAGGACGGGCCTTATCGCTGTACCTGACTGACCCAACAGCCACGATTGCGGAATTCAGCGAGCAGTGATGTCCTCCATGAGTCATCCTGTTAGTGCAGCACCATTGGCAGACAACTGCACCACACATGCACACAGACCGTCAGGGCGACTGCATTAACACCACGTCAACGTCACCAAAGACTGCAATGGTGTCGTGCCAGACTGTCACGGAGTGACTCAGAATGGCAGCGGGTCATCTTCAGGGTCGAGTCCCGCTTTTGTCTTGGTGGAGACGACCAACGAATCCGTGTGTGGAGGCACCGTGGTCAGTGCCATGATGAAGGGTTTGTTGTCAAGCGTCACAGAAGGCCTGGTGTCACTCCACCTCCACCCCTACCGCACCATCTGCAGGAACTGTGTGAGGATATTCAAGCTGCATGGGATGGATTATCACAGGACACCATTAGGAACCTCTACAGCTCCATGCCGAGACGTCTGGCGTGTTGGGTTATCAAACACGGCGGCCCGACGCCATACTGAGAGACAGACTTCTGTATGTGTAGCTCAATAAATATTGATCATATCAGTCTAAATTTATCATCATTTATTGATCCTGGTAACCTTTATCTTCCTTCCCAACAGACCTGCAATCCCACACCTCCCTCTGGGAGCAGATATTATTTGGACGAGGAGTGTTTATACACAATCTATCTTATATTGAAATTAAAGACCATCCTCTAGTGATTGTTCCAGTGCTCTGTAGCTGTGCACAAACCTGAGTTCATGTGTCTTAACTACACTTAACTAAGTGCAATACATTGCATCACCCTAAACGAGCCTAACAGGATCAAAGTAAACAACTTTCGGCTGTTTTCCTCCACATTCACACGCTGCCACCAGCGCCGTGCGGGGGTACCTGTTTTCAAAGCTGCCTCATTAATGCCGTGTCATAGCTGCTTAATTGAGGACACGCTCTGCCTGTCCACCTGGCCACATATGAAACTGCCTTATCCTGCTGCTCCCTAATGGCTGCAGATTAGAGCATTACCAGTGCAGCAGTCAGACGCCAGGCTCTTGGCCCAGGACTCAACCTCATTACCTGGACTGGGAGTAAGCCAAGAGCCCTTAAATGCTCCAGAGTGCTGGGCTCCAGCTGTAATACTAGCCCAGTTATTACACATTTATTGGAGTGTTGTTACACTATAATAGGGCTATGAAAGCATGCAGATTTAAGTGACCAATATACGTCACATATTACTGTTATCTATAAAGTTGATATAAATATCGGATCGCATAGGAGCTGGCCCGTGTTCTGTGTTTCCGGAATGCTGCGACCAGACTGACTGGGGCAGTAAATCCGATGGGTGAAACAGTTGCATCGTTCGCTGTTGACTAAGGTTGGAGATATTTGGATGGGATTTAAAGGCGGTCATGCTTGTGCATGCATATGTGAGTGCGTGTGTGCGTGCATGTATCCTTCCCTTCCCTTTTTTGTGTGAGTGCACGCTGATCATCATCCCTGTACCGCACTGGATGGAAGCATGCCTATCTCCCCGTCTCCTGAAATTCCTTCTGGGTCAAAACTAATTGGTGCAGCAGCAGGAGAGGCTGGGGTCAGATAATGACCACGAGCGCTCTGGGCACTCACGCGTGAACAGGCCAGCACCACCGACCCACTCCACTGCTCCATCACATGGACCAGAGAGAGAGAGGGAGGGAAAGGGAAAGAGACAGAAAGAGGGAGAGAGACCACAAAGCAAAGGCCAAGACACCCTGAAAAAATGGAAGAAAGAAGAAAAAGAGAAAGAGAAAATGAACAGATGACATATGGAGAGGGAAAAGAGAAGCTGGAAGACTGTACAACCTCTCTTGGGTCTACATGCATGATGTACTGCATGACTACTAAGTTGACTTAGCAAAGCTTGTGTGTGGAGTAGAGCTGTGATTGTACTAACCTTACTGTAACCACACGGTTTGGCGGTAACCACCAATTCCCCTTAGCCCCCCCATGCCGAATACACTATATTGCCAAAAGTATTCGCTCATCTGCCTTCACACGCATGTGAACTTGATTGACAGCCATGGAAACCCATTCCATGAAGCTCTCTACGCACTGTTCTTATGCTGATCTGAAGGCCACCTGAAGTTTGGAGGTCTGTAGTGATGAACTCTGCAGAAAGTTGGTGACCTCTGTGCACTATGCCCCTCAGGATCCGCTGACCCCGCTCTGTCATTGTACGTGACCTCCCACTTAGTGGTTGAGTTGCTGTCGTTCCCAATCGCTTCCACTTTGTTGTAATCCCACTGACAGTCGACTGTGGAATATTTAGTAGGGAGGAAATTTCGCGACTGGACTTGTTACACAGGTGGCATCCTATCACGGTACCATGCTGGAGTTCACTGAGCTCCTGAGAGCGACCCATTCTCCCACTAATGTCTGTAGGAGCAGTCTGCATGTCTAGGTGCTTGGTTTTATACACCTGTGGCCATGGAAGTGATTGTAACACCTGAATTCAGTGATTTGGATGGGGGGGCGGTGAATACTTTTGGCAATATAGCGTATGTTAGTGCTTATAGCACTTACCGCTTTCAGAGCATCAAATACTCATCCACAGCCAAAGATTCCCAACTATGGTTTTTAATGAAGGTAAGGACACAGGTACGGACACCAGCACTGGTTCACACGTGCCACACAGGGACAGAGCACCCTTGAGGTTCTGGTTGTTTCTGGTTGTTGGTGCAGCTCTCACAGGACTGAACACCTTTCAGTCATAACCATCACCATCAGTATAACCAGAACACCTTAAGATACTGGCACCATGGTAGATAACGTCCCAGTCAGTCTTCTAGATGACGTTCTTCAGGTCACTAACGTCAGTAAAGCAGTAACTCGTGTGAATAATGATGGTGAATCATTAAAAACCACATGACAATGTCGGTGATGATGGTAATGAGCTCCACACTGCGGTGGTTATCACATTATCACGTTATCACGCGGTATTGCGGTAATGCTGTTCTTGTCGCAGCCCTCTGGGTGAGTGTTGATCTGAAACCTGGCCCAGGTTGAAAGGGTGACGGCAGTGACAGATTGACCATTGTTACCATAAATGTTGTCCTTTGTCTCCCTGCAAAGCCCCCCTAAAGGGTATATGTCCTGCCGAGCCTTCCCCTGTGGGTTAGGGCGCCAAGCTTAAGGGGCCCTCTTTTGACCCTCTAGCCGGCCTCTCCGAAAATATGTAAATCTAAGGAAAGGAGACTGGGCTTCAGATCGCATATGTATGCATATCTGAATAACAAACAAAGCCAGGTTTTGATTTCGGATGCAGGGAAAGAATAAAGTTGTTTCTGGGGGAAAGTGAAAGCTTATCATAATTATCTTTCAGGGTATGTGCCTTAGAAAGACATAACAATGGCTTCTTTTTTTGAGCATCTGTCACATTACCCCCTTACACTGCCCCCCCGCCTCCATTATTGTCCAAACTGAACGAGAACGAGTCTCTCTTTTCATTGACATTTGCCATTTATTTACATATATATGTAAATATGTAATCATGTATACATATACATACACATATATATGTACAGTATATATACATCATCAAAAGAGCAACAGTTGCACCCAGAAGGAGGTGTGGGATTGCAGGTCTGTTGGGAAGGAAGATAAAGGTGACCAGGATCAATAACTGATGATAAATTTAGACTGATATGATCAATATTTATTGAGCTACACATACAGAAGTAGTGTTTCTCAGTATGGCGTCGGGCCGCCGTGTTTGCTAACCCAACACGCCAGACGTCTCGGCATGGAGCTGTAGAGGTTCCTAATGGTGTCCTGTGATAATCCATCCCATGCAGCTTGAAAATCCTCACACAGTTCCTGCAGATGGTGCGGTAGGGGTGGAGGTGGAGTGACACCAGGTCTTCTGGACGTGTGACACGTGACAACAAACCGTTCATCTTGGTGCTGACCACGGTGCCTCCACACACGGATTCGTAGGTCGTCTCCACCAAGACAAAAGCGGGACTCGTCACTGAAGATGACCCGCTGCCATTCTGAGTCACTCCATGACAGTCTGGCACGACACCATTGCAGTCTTTGGGGACATTGACGTGGTGTTAATGGTAGTGGTCATAACGGTCGTGCAGCTGTCTCCCAGTAGTACTGGCACTAACAGGGCATCACTGCTCGCTGGATGTCTGCAGTCGTGTCTGTTGGGTCAGTCAGGTACAGAGATAAGACCTGTCCTTGCTTGAAACTTGAATCATTGGCATGTCTCACAATGTCAAACCGATCCACCAAGTTTCATTCCTGTGGGTTGATTCCTACTGGGTGCAGCTATTTGTGCAGCTACTGTTTTGATGATGAGTGTACATACATAGGTGTTTTCCAATGTATCTGGAACCAAGTGCAGAAATCTCATAGCCATGATTACAGGACTGTATCCTTGTCTCTGGGCTGAGAAGGCAAACGGTACCACTTTACTGTAGGCCATTGTTCCCAAAGCAACACAACGCCTACATAAGCCTTAACTGACACAGATCTACATAAATGTCGTCATTCATCATTTGGCAGCTGTTTGAATGAAGTTGATGTAACGTCTGTCTCAGACGACACTGCTCGTCTGACATTGGCTTGTGTCATAGCAGTTTCTGAGGAGAAATGACAGAATGTAGCTTGGTGATTGAAATGGTGACATGAGACTGACAATATGACATAACTTGTCAAGTCAGGCTGGTTGAGGGAAAGTGAGTACCGTCTGGGGCCCTCTGGTAAAGCGAGGCTCATTTTATCATTGCAGTGTCACATCATCAGTGATGTTTACAGCCATTGCTTCATTTGCTCACCTGGCTACCTCAACATACTGAACATGTCCAGTATGCACACTGTAACACTTAAGATGTATATGCTCTACTACATACAGTTTTTATGCTAACTGCTTTTTGCACCTCTTTGTTGTAGGCAGTTACTGCTCGTGCACATCTCTGTATTTACTCTCTATGCACATATCGTCCTGTGTTTCTGTGTTTTTGTCTTTGCACTAATGCTTAATTATCTCTTTTAATCTTTCACTGCACTGGAGAAGCAGCCTGGTAGTGTTTCCCTGTACTGTACACCCTTGTACTGGTATAATGAGAGTAAGGTTCAACTGAATTGAATTGAGTCAGTTCAAGTATAAGGATTCATCCACCATAATATTGGGCTTAAGCTACAAAGTCAGTTGTTATAACCAGAAAAATGGAAATGGGCCTGAATGCTCCAGGAGATCCAGGAGTCGGAAGATGGTACAGTGTTCCAGCTTGGGTCTGGAAGTATCTGCATGTAGTTGTTTAACTCTGTTCTAAAGTGTGTGCAATGGGTGAAGTGTTTGTATAACCCACTTCAAGGTCTGCCTAAAACCTGTTCAGCCAATGGAAGTCAGTTGATGCTGCATCAGGGTCCACCCACCCAGTCTCCACAACGGCTCCAGGTTCTTTTAAACAGTGAAGCAGTCAAGAATCCTTTTTTCTGGTTTTGCTTACCAGTTTTTATCAAACCTTGGTGGAATTCACTAGGATATGGAATACTCAATGTTTTTAAGGTGGTAGTGACTTCAGGCTCCTGCAGACGGCACTGCACGAGGATGATAGGCCTATAAATACCTGTGGGGTGTGAGAGACGGGATCCATACATTGGGAAGAGGTGCTACAGTGCAGGGAATGTCTCGTTCCATGTGTGGAAAATGGCTCCAGAGCAGATGTTAATGATTGGCTAAAAGGAGTGACTGCATTTGGGCATGCCAAAGACCATAGTGTGAAGGAAGTAGCTGAATCTGCAGGTGTATGGAAGCGTACGGTCATACGGGTCTACCAGCAGTGGATAAAATCCCAGTCTACAGGGAATTCTCCTCGGAATTGTGCCAGAGAAGGCATCCACCAAATCTGGACCAACTGACCAATTGAGTATTTGAGTGGCCTACATCCAGAAAAGGTAGATGTGGGTGCACATTAGAGCACATTAGAATTGTAGAAATACAACACTGCACACATGTATACAAATACAGCACTTAAAAGTGTTTGGAATTTCGTAACTGGCCTAAGTGGACACTTTTCAGTAAGTTAGAGTCATCATATCTTTGTTGTTGTGTCAGAGTTCAATGTAGAAGTTACCCCAACTGTCCTCTCAGAAGTCCCGCCATGCTGATCAGCATTCCACGAAAGGCTACTTCCTGAGATGCATGCATAATGAAGCAGCGGCTGAGAGTAGAAACGAGCCCATGTGCAGGCCGGTTGGGTCAAAGCCGCACAGAAGCTTAGCTATGCAGCTCCTCCACAGGAGGCCTCGGTGAACAGAAGGAAAAGCAGACCTGTAGAGGAGGAGAAGAAGAGGGTGAGAACCCAGAGGGACGAAAGCGTGCAAAGATCGACCTTCCGTGGCAACTTTCCACCAGCAGACACTGGAGGTGTCAACAGCGCAGTGCAGTGCCATGAGCACTCTCTTTATCCGTCCCATATGTGGATCGTTGAGACAGACTAGCTGTCAGGATACCAAACTGTGACCGATTTAGCTCTTTCGTGTGACCTTGATGACCCAGCCATGATGGTGCATATCATCATCTGAGGTTCCTGGTATGGTTTGCAATGGCTAGCTTTCAGGAAACCCTCAGAAGATGAAACAGATGGGATGTTTATTTGGTGGCTTTATTACACCAAAAAAATTACACTACACCATATTTATGACACATCTTAGTCTTAGATGTCGGCACTGGTATCGCCAGTGTTGACTCTGGTCTCAGCCATAGGCATAGCATTGTTATGACTGCAAATTAAATATATTCAAAATGGCATAGAACATTCTACCCACATACTAAATCTGCCTAACAGTAGTAAGTGACCAAACTGAAGATCTGTAGTGTACTGGAGATACCCGGATGATGTTCTACTCCAGTCAGATGTTCTAGTGCACAGGGGGAGCTATCTTCATGGTGTACTGCATCCCATCATGCACCGCGGTCTCACCAGCTCTCAGCCTGCTTCAGCCAGGGAAAATGGCGGCGCGTAACACTGTGGAGCCAAACGCAGTCACCTCCGAGTATAAATGTGGGTGTAGTGATTGTAGTGGGGTGTGTGTTCATCAGAATGAGCCTCAGAAAGTTAAAATATACAGGTCTGAAGATTAATAAAAGATGAAGTCGCTTTAGAGGATCAGTTTTAGAGTGAAATAGCCGAGGGGAGCTAACAGCTAGGCTAAACGTATTTCAGGTGAACTGAGCAGCGTTAGCAGCAGCTAGCTCTAAACAGTGGATACAGTAATAACAGCTCTGAGGTAAATGTGAGGTAACAGGTCATGTGACTGTATTAGTATACTACACTGTAGGTCAGAACTTGTTACAGTACTGTGTACTACACACAGGGGGCGTATACATTATACAGTACATACTACTCTAGTATACAGTGTGCGGTATAGTAGTGTACCATTTTGAACACAGCCCTGGTATCAGTGCTGCATGTGCACAGCTCTCCATTGAAGTCTATGGCTGCACACCTCACACACTCACACACCAACAAAAGCACACAAACGTGTGGTCCGTGGGGGGTAGCACGTCAAGGAAAAAGGCACCGCAGGTTCTCCAGCAGTCATGAGCTGCACTGAGAGTACATTTGAGATAATCAGACACACAAAACTGCCATGCCCTGTTTTCAAGGTGCTTGGTAAAGGCTTTCAGTGTAATAGCACAGGATAATACACACACACACGCACACACGCACACACACATACACATACACACAGGAAAAAATGAGCTCACTTGAAAAATCCCAGGCATAAACCATATCTGACAGAGCCTGACCCTGGTCCACTTCAAATAATCAACTCAAATGTGTTTTCTTTCAGACGAGATTAGGATCCTCTTTCTGCTGTCCTTGGGTGGTAAGGGGGCCTTTTATGAGTGAGTGTGCTGGAGGGGATTGCAGTGGAAAGTCAACAGATATTACACACATCTCTACAAACTTCAAACAGTCCCTTTCTCCTGCATTTACTCCAGCGCAATATGAATGAATGAAAACGCACGGCGCATTGTACTCGGACCAAAACAAACTCAAAGACGGCCCACTGTCCATTTCAAATTAGAGAATGCGTCCGCAGACCAGCCCGGTAACATTGCATCTGATTGATCAAAGGGCAAGGCTGGCTAGACGGGCTGCCCAACACTTAGCGCCCTCTCTGGAGCTTTGATCTGATAATTAAGAGGCTACCTCTGAGGCGAAAGGCAAAAATGTGCACCTAAACCCGAAGGTCCTTCTGCAGCCGGCGCCCAGGTCTTTCAGGAGGCTACAGGGTACAATGCCTTTATGGGGGACACACTGTCTCTCTCTCACACACACACACGCACGTTGAGTACACAAGCCCAGGCAAAAGGGAGAGCCACACAGTGAGTCTAAATAAGGTGTGTATCTCCAACAAATTGAGTCTGAAGATGAAAGTCCTAATGGAATCTTAAAAGAGGGCTGATGGGGGGTGTTGACCGTGTGAAAGTGGCCATGGGAAAATAAGCAGGGCTATTAGAGCCAGAGGTGGCCTTGGGATGGACAAACAAAATGGTGGGGGGGAAATTGGGAAGTGCTGAGGTCCATTTTGTGTTGAATGCCACCGGCTGAGAGAGGCGGCAGCGGCGTCTCTTTTGGAGTGGTCCTGCGCTTGTGTGCGTTTGCTGTGGCTGGTGTGAGTTCGGGGCCTTGAACACTGATCTTGGAGTCAAGGTCTAAAAGACAGTGATCAGGGCATTTAGGATCATGAATGTTGTTTTCTTGCTGCATGACGTTTTTGTGTTGCCTTGGTGTGCGGGGTTATTACTTTTGTTACTGAGCAAAAAATCGTACATATATATATATATATATATATACATACATATACACACACACTCATCATCAAAAGAACAGCCGCACCCAGATGGAGGTGTGAGATTGCAGGTCTGTTGGGAAGGAAGATAAAGGTCACCAGGATCAATAACTGATGATAAATTTAGACTGATATGATCAATATTTATTGAGCTACACATACAGAAGTCTGTCTCTCAGTACGGCGTCGGGCCGCCGTGTTTCCTAACCCAACATGCCAGACGTCTCGGCATGGAGCTGTAGAGGTTCCT
>JAVGWN010001011.1:0-13057 GCA_034552555.1 Semaprochilodus insignis
GTTTTCCATTCCTAACAACTAACCGGAATCCTGTTACAACTTCCAGAAGGACTAGAGTCACGGAAGTGATAGTGGAATCAATGTGATTGGCTGATTTCTCTGTCACGTCCTAATCATGGTTGGTAGTTAATATGAGACGTAAGGTCTACAGTCCAGCTTCTAAAGTTCTAGAGAGAGCTCCATTAAGTGTATCCACCTATATACCAGAGAGAAAGCTGATCGGCTAATACGCCAGAGAGAAAGCAATGCTGATTGGCTAATTTTCCGTAGGGCATTTTCACATCTCTTTTGTATTTTACAGAAGTCATTAGGCCTTTTCTGAAAGCCTGGGTGTCCCTAAAGGGGTTACCATTGATAACAAGATATCCCATAATATGTAATATAATTTATCCTATAGTATATACAGTAAATATCTTTGGGACTTGGGACACGCCTACTCAAAAATCTGGATTATTATTGTTTCCTACATCTATGGAATTCATATGGAATTGCTCCAGTCAGAAATGCCAAATAGAGTCAGCCTTTTGCCAAATAGAGCTCCCTAGCCATGGCACAGCTTTATTGGCTGAAATGCAATAAAGTGGGCAGATGTTCTACTAAATTGGCTTCACTGAGAAGTTAGAACGCTATAATGGCACATTTCCCAGCTGCCAAATTCCACTGAAGTCCTAAGAAATTGGACAGTTTCAATCAGTTCTTGTTGTTTTAAATTTTGGACATCTTGGCCGGCCTGAAACGTTTGCTTAGGACTGTGTCTGTATCTGTATGCTTTCCTCGCTCTCTGTTTCTGTCACACTTCTCATGTCAAACTTCCAGTCTGTAATGCTCATACTCATCTGGGCCTTTGTCTCTTTCCCCTTTTGTCTCTGTCTCTGCCATCACCATCTCTCTGTATCTCTCTCCATCCGTCTCCGTCAGCACTGGAAGGCTGAGGTAGGTGGAGTATGTGAACAGATGTTTGCCGACTTCCGCACGGATTCTTCCCAGCCTGGGGCATCCCACCCGGGCACCTTACCGCTCACACGTCTCCCTCTTGTGTTCCTCCTCGCTATTAACCCCTCTGCTGTTTCAAACGCTGCTTCAGCCTCTTTGCAGCCAGATCAGGCGGTCTAGTGTTAAAGACTTGGGAGACTAATGAAAGCAGCTACACACAAACAACTATAACAACTTACCCCCTTCGCTCAAACGTAGCTAAGACATGTGTGGTGTCCAAAATCAGCTTCTGTAGTTTTGAGGCTGGTGTAGCTAACAACGAATGGAAGCTAGTACCCTGTTAATTAGCATTGCGCAAACTGCTGAAATCAGAACAGACTTGGTTCAAATTTGGTGGAGTTCTGAAATAATGTCTAACAGACGTACTCGTGTGGTTCCTGATGCTGAATGAGGTGCCATTAGCTCTTAAAGATCCAAAAAAGTACTTCACATAGCTAAAAACTGTGGTAGCCATCTTGAGGCCTGATTTTGGTCTGTTCCTCAGGTCATTTTAATCAGTAATAGCATGTCATACAGTGGCCGTCTGTGGCTAGGCCTTTAGTTTGGGCCATAAATGTCAAGACGTAGGCCAATAATAGACCATAATTTGATTATCTGATGGAGATTAAATGTAATTATGTTGTATAATATAATATTAGCTTCCATTATCTTGTTATCTACATACTTGGTGAATTAGCACCAGTGCGAAACTAAATAACCAAAATGTAGGTAACATTTTAGGGGGAAATGTGAGGAAACTGGGTAAACTTTTGTTTTTGCTGAATTATTACTTTAATATACCATCAAATGCAAAAGTTTGAGCACCCCTGGTCAATTCAAGTAACATGTCGTTTGGCCGGTGTGTGCCATGCGACAGTAGGCCTTAGACGCCTGCTCCAAAATCAGGATTTTTTTTTTGTTTCCTACATTTATGGAATTCATATGAAGTTGCTCCACTCAGGAATGCTAAATAGAGTCAGCCTTTTGCCAAATAGAGCTATTTTGGCTCCGCCCTCCCTAGTTACAGCACAGCTGATTGGCTGAAATGCAGTAAAGTGGACAGGTGTTCGGCTAATTTGGCTACAGTGAGAAGTTAGAACGATATAATGGCATATTTTCCAGCTCTTAAATTTCCCTGAAGTCGTAAGTAATTGGAAAGTTTAATTCAGTTCTTACTGTTTTAAATTTTGGACATTGTTTTGGACATTTTAACATAGAAAGGAGCCTTTTGTTGTAGTGTTGATCAGAGTTACAACCCAGAGTTTTAACCATTTTCCTCACTTCCCCCGCCCCCGAAATGTTGTGTGCCATACGACAGTAGGCCTTAGATAAGACGGTGTTGTCTGAGTGTAATGGTGCATTGGGTGACCAGCCCTCTCTTCTGCAGGAGGCATTTAGCGGTCAGCAGAAACGGCCTGTTAACAGGAAACGTCTTTTTTTTAAGTTGCGCTGCTTTTTTGTTTGTTTGTTTGTTTGTTTGTTCGGTTGTTTGTTGAGGTTACTGACACCGAGAGGTAAATACAGACCCAGTTATTAACACTTTGATGACTTTGAAACGGGCCATTGAAACGGGCCTCGTTAAATTTTGTTTGTTTCCACTGACGGTTAACAGTGTTAGCTCTTCAAATACTACCGCAGTAGCCCGTGTGTGCTGTGTGTCTGGTTTGCAGTGCCGTGTTAAATTCATAAATCACTAACGTGGTGATTGCCTAGATTGTCTCTTTGATGATATATTGATAGACATGTAGGCTTCTTCTACTGTGTCCAGTGATGTGCTGATTCTTAAGCCTGAATGGACGGAGACAAATATGATAGAAAAGTTCATCTGAGTGGAGTGAACAAATAAATACAACCCCAAATCAGAAAAAGCACATTATTTGATGTTTTATTGATAATTATTTTATATATATCAATAATTTTATTGATTTTATTAAAGTCTTGATTCTTAAAACATTAAATGGTTTACCACTCCACCCGTAGTGAGGCGGCCCGACTCCAAGCGGAGTGAAGCGCCCTGACTCCAACTGTGGTGAGGCTGTTCCATTCCACTACACTGTAAAGTCGTTTAAGGACTGATGACAACAAGCGCTGAAGTGTTTCAGGGGGGAATTTTGTCCCGTTCGTCCCGCAGACAAGGTGTCCCACAGTAGAGGGGACTGGTCGGGACTGCAGACAGGCCACCCACACCCTCTTCTTCCACCTGTAGTGGTGGTGCCCCAATTCCACCCGTAGTGAGGCGGCTTAACTCCACCCATAGTAGGGCTCTTTCTCCTGCTTCAGTACATGCGCATTCGGCCCGACTCCACTCGTAGTGAGGTGACTTGACTCCACCCATAGTGGAGCTCTTTCTACTGCTTCAGCACATGCTCACTCATCCTGACTCCACCCGTAGTGATGCAACCCGACTCTACCCATAGTAAGGCGACCCGACTCCACCTGTAGTCAGGTGACCCGACTCCACCCGTAGTGGGGCTCTTTCTCCTGCTTCAGCACATGCGCTCTCGGCCCGACTCTGCCCATAGTGCTGAAGCAGGAGAACAAGCAGAAACTTCGTCCAGGGCCATTTCTGAAAACCTCGGAAGGCTGACAGCACAAAGTCATTGCTTTTTTTCTACCGATCATCTTCCTCTACTCAGTGACCCCAAAACCAATGTCGTGACGCCATCTTCTAAGCTCCTCTTCTTGGGCAGCTGGTAAGATGGCGTCATGACATTGGTAAAAATAACTGCTGATGTTGCTCAAGCGGAGAAGACATGAGTCACTGCTACACAAGAAATTTAGCATTTAATAAAATGTCGTATTTAACCAATTTTCAGTTTTATTTGGGGGTTATATAATTATATATGGAGACGTGAGTGGGTGGGCTCTGCGAAGCGGGCGAGAGCTTGCTTTCGAACGAATGTTTTGATAGGCTTAATCTCAGTAGTTGATATCAGATTAAAGAACGTTGAATGGTCCCACTTCCCAAAATTCAGCTTGTTCTCTTCACTCCCCCTCGATTCTTCCATGATCTTCTGGGGGAGGAAAGGATCGGGAGGACAGGAGCAGCAGCAAAGGTTTCTGAACCTTTACAGTAGGCAGATGCCATCAGTGCTATTCGGTCTTATGTCCTGATGTCTGTTTCTGATTTGGGGTTGTAAAAATTGTGCACTACAGTTTGCAGGTATTATTCCATATTTAGGTTGTTCCCTGCAGGTGATGTGTTAACAAAACATACAAGTTGACAACAAACCTTTCCACACATCTCCATACTGTTATGGACGTTCTTAGGTCACTTTCATTGGCCATGTCCAGTCAAATGGACAAAAATAGCAGCATAAATGGAGTTGCACGGTTGTAATACGACAGGAATGACAATATAACAGAGAATCAAACCAAAATATTCATTATTGATATGAAGAATAGGACCAAAGCTCCCCCGCCAGCCCCCATTGACTTCAGGCTAATGATCCTCTTAATGAATGAATGAATGAATTTTTTATTGATTGATTGATTTCAGGCTCAGAGGCACATCACCGACCTGTACGAGGATCTCCGAGATGGCCACAATCTCATCTCCCTGCTGGAGGTGCTCTCTGGAGAGACACTGGTAAGTCCTTCCAACGTTGACCTGGGACCAGCAAACAGGCCATAAGTATTGACCTTATATTAGCATCCTGAGGTAAATCTACCTCCACAACTATCCTCTGCTTCCGCACCTTCTGTTTCCTCCACCCGATCCCTCCCCTACTCACTAAAGACTGCTTGTTAGGTAATATGCAGACATCATGTTCCCTCTCTAACCTGCATTTAACCACGGTTCTTTACCTTGGGTTCTGTTTTTGCATGAGGCCTTCCAGGCCGCACCCACACATTCAGAGTAACATGCGAAGGTTTAATGAATGCTAATCACATCAGTGAGCCCTACTACCACTGTCCACCGTTTTCCTTCTGCACCGCGCCTCCTTTAACACGTTAATCTGGTGTTTTGTGCCTCTGTTCCCACTCTGTCTGCACTGGTTTTAACCCCCCCTGACCTTTCAGTTCTCTTCGTCCTGTTTGCTGACCTCTGCCCTGACCTTGACCCCCTTTTGCCTTTGCCTCTTCTCTTGCGATGCTCTTGCCGTGGGTAGCCGAGGGAGCGTGACGTTGTCAGGAACTCGCGGTTGGTGAGTGGGTCTAGAGCCTTGCGGCTCGCCTCCTCGGGGCGCGTGGCATGCGTCACTCCCAGGTGACCTGGGCTGTGCATGATGTCACTTCCTTTGTCTTGTGGCTTGCCATCAGTCTACCCTACAAAAACATGCGCAGTCCCACATTAGCATTAGTTTGAGCAGGTGCAGTTGTGGGGTGTGTGAAGTTTGTCCTGTCCCATCAACCAGTCTGAGATACAAATTAGGTACTGAACAGAGAATTGGATCGCTGATACTGGTACCGATGCTGATTGCCAGGAGTTAAAAAGTCCAATAGGCGATAATGCTGGACAGCAGAATTGGTTGAAATATGGTTTACTGACTGATGTGATTGTCAGTCATCAATTCTCACACTGAGAAACTCTGAAGAGGCCCATATCATAGGAAAACAGATTTTCCGACACTATGTGGCCAAAAGTATGTGGACACCCCCTCCCAACCCCCCCCGCCCCACCCCCCAGCCTTAAGAAGTTCAACTGTAGCAGGCATGGCAGATTGCAGTCAGATATAGAGTTTGTATGGAGGTAGATCTCCAGGACAAGGTTTAGGGAAAGATCGTTTCCTGTTCCAACATGATTGTGCCCCCCGTGCACAAAGCCGGCTCCGTAAAGACATGGGTTGAGGAGTTTGGTGTGTAGGAACTCCAGTGTCCTGCACAGAGCCCTGTGAGACCCACTGAACACCATAGGAATTAAATGGAACTTCAGATGCTCTTTTGACTGAATGGACACAAATTGCCACGGGCACATTCAAAAAGCCATACATGTGTAATGGTCAGGTGTCTACATACTTTTGGCCATATAGTGTATTCCCACCTGTTGATACATATATTTTACTTTTTTTTAATCATCATTTTATGCTATACATAATTTATTTTGTTATACTCAAGCTTATCTTTATTCATTTTATTTATTTATTGATCTGTTTATTTTTTAAATATCAACTATAAAATACGATATAGACATTTTTTGCTAGTTCCGCCTCTATTAGGACTGGTAATTGGAATACGACAGTCAACATAAAAGCAACAAATTGAAGAAATCCACTTTTTCAGATCATATTTGAGGCAAATAATAAATATGCTACTTCAGTAGCATACTTAGTACTTAGCAGATTCCAATTAAACTGTAGAGCCTTAATACTGGCTGACTGGTGTCAACCCTCTGATCATATAGGTGGCTTCATTTGGAGTAACAGGACAAGCTCACCTCATAAATGACATTGTCACATGATGGTTCTGTAGAGATGCTGGGTCTGTAAACTAGTTAGTTCCCTTGAGCAGGTAATAATGCGTACATGGACTGTAGTCATAACTGTAGGGCTACATGGTAAGTTCTTCCCAGGATTGCTGGTCACTGGATACATCCAGGTGTCACCTGTAGAAGATGTTGTTGAGTACATGTGTGTTGGTGATGATCTCACACCCATTCACCATTCATTTTAATGCATCGCTTCATGTCTGATAGCTCTCACAGACATGGGTTCATTTAGCTGTGAGTGACATCATACACTGCAAGCCAATAAGAGTCTGGCTGATGTGTCATCTCGAGGTCTGATTGGCTGTATGTTTGGTGGAAATGACTGACATGCCAGTGCATGGTCTGGACTGTATGGTAGTGCATTTTCCCCTCCACAAATGTCTCAGCCAGCATCCAATGCATTGCATATTCAGTATGGCATCACACTTCCATTACCTCAGAGGTGTCTGCTGTATGACTTAGCCTTACCTGAACATGCAGGTGATGTCATTGTGTACTGTGCTTGTATCCTCCATACGGTTTTGTTGGTGGCACTTTACAGATCGGTAATAAGTAGGTAATGATATGGTAATTTTACGGTAACAAATTGTATTTAATCATTAATTAAACGTCAATTTCCTAGTTGTTACTAAATAATAAATCAGAAATCATAGTGAGCGTTAACAAGGCCGTTATGAAATGATAAAATAACGGTAATAAGTTGTACTTACCTAAAAATGACCTGTTTATTTTATAGTTCTTTATGTATAATAAGTGAGCAGAGACAGTCATAGTCTCATCTACTCCTGGGTAACAGTACGTGTCTATAGGTGGGTCTACATGTGAAGCACCATGTTGAGCTGACGTTATGACCTGATGGACGTGCAGTAAGTTTGTGTTTTACGGCTCTAATTTAGATTCACTGTAATTACTGCCTGTAACTCACACGGTGTCTGACCACTTAAATACATAACAGGTACGAAATAAAACAGAACCAAGTGGATTAGAATTTTACAGCCCTGATACTCATTACAGCAGAACTACTCAATAACTCTAACGTTATATATTATATACATGTGCTCAGTTATTATTCTCTCTTATTGATCATTAAGAACTATAAATAAGCAGGTCAATTTAGGTCAATAAAACTTGTTTCCGCTTTTTTACCATTTTATTACTAAATACTGATACAATGACTATCTATTCATTTATTAATGGCTAGAAAATGTGCGTATATTAAGGAATGTACTTGTTACCATTGTGTTTCTATTACTTTGCCTCCTTGTTACCATGACAACTGCTCACTTATTATACACAAATAACTATAAAATAAGCAGGTAATTATTAGGTAAGTACAACTTGTTACCAGTATTTTACCATTTCATAATGACCTTGTTACCACTCACTACAATTTCTGATTTATTATTTAGTAACAACTAGGAAATTGATGTTTATTTAGTGATTAAATACAATTTGTTACTATATAACAATAATTACTATATAATTACCTACTTATTACTGATCTGTAAAGTAAAGCGCTACCGTTTTGTTTATACTAGAGCTTGAATGGGAGGACAGGATTTAGAGATAGGGCTGATTTCATGCATTACATTGGCATTCTTATAAGCATATGTATTTGCAGGGTCAGCTAATATGTTCTGTTTGAATTATGACTTTTGTCATGTGTATTTAAATGCTCTATCTTTAATTTCCCAAGCTTTGTTTTGAGTATATCAGGTGGCATTAGGTACAGTCTGCCCAGTACAAGCATAATAACAGGATGTGGCATTAGCTGACTGAACCTGTTCACTGTTGCTCTCACGCTGTGATCTCTCTCTTCCTCTAACCTCCCATCGTATTGTTTATTTTTGCCCTCCAGCCCAGAGAGAAGGGCCGCATGCGCTTCCACAAGCTACAGAATGTGCAGATCGCCCTGGACTTCCTCAAACATAGACAGGTATGGTAGTCACAACACTGTGGTTTCCATCTTACTAATAAGAGATATATATATATATCCAAATTGTCACTGGTCCCGTATATATAGGTACATGCATGTTTTGGTATCACATCAGTATAGTTATAATGCACTTATTAAGCTTTAGTAAACACATAGTTCATAATTAACTGACTAACTGGCAGTAAAGTAAAAGACCAACCTGGTAGTTGGTAGCCATCTCCGATAATTAGCCATCAAAAGCTTCTGAGATTTAAAATGTCCCGTTTAACTGGTTTGATTGACTATAATTTATTCATTAATTATTATGATAGTATATGTGTAATACATGTACAAATTTCAAATCTTTATTCAGTCTTTATTCAGTCTCAGTAAGGCTTGCCTTCTTCTGTAAACATACTATTTTGGAGCTACATGCATGTTTTGGTAGCACATCAACATACTTATACATGGTAATGTGCTTATAATGCACTTATTAAGCTTCAGCAAACACATGGTTCATAATTAACTGGCTGTTGATTACTACATTAATGAGCAGTAATATAAATAATCAAGCTGGTAGTTGGTAGCCATCACTGATAATTAGCCATCAGTAGCTACTAATAGTAGCTGATTGACTAATATTATTTATTAATTATTATTATTATGGATGATTATATATAATGCATATGAACCAAAGAAACTTACAATCTTTACTTAGTCTTTATTCAGTCTCAATAAGGCTCGCCTTCTCCTGTAGACTTCGTTTTCTGGAGATACATGCGTGTTTTAGTAATACATCAATACAGTTGGGCATTATAATGCACTTATAATACACTTATTAAGCTTTAGCAAACACAGTTAACTGCATAATTAACTGTTTATTACTAAATAGGCAGTATTGTACATTATCAAGTCAGTAGTTGGTAGCCATTACTGATAATTAGCCATCTGTAGCCTACAAAAGTCAAAATGTCCCATTTAACTGGGTTGATTGATTATAATTTATTCATTTATTATTATGATATCATATATAACATATGCAAATGAAGAAATGTCACATCTTTATTCAGTCTCAGTAAGGCTTGCCTTTATCCGTAAACTCACTATTTTGGAGGTACATGCGTGTTTTGGTAACACATCGATATAGGTAGACATTGTATTGTGCTTATGATGCACAATTAACTGACTACATTAATGAGTAGTCATGTAAATGATCAAGCCAGTGGTTGGTAATCATCTCTGATAATTAGACATCAGTAGCTATGAAGAGTGGCCAAAATATCTAGTTTAACTAGACATTTATTTATTTATTTATTTATTTTAAAATGTATGTATTTATTTTAAAATGAATTTATTTGTTTATTTGTTTATTTATTTATTTAGTTAGTTAGTTAGTTAGTTAGTTAGTTAGTTAGTTCTAGAATAGTTTCTATAGAGGACCAATAGCGATTCTCCTATGGCATCACCCTAAAGAACCTCTTTTAGATCAGTTCTGCCTTGAAAACTGCTCCTTATGAAAACTGGTCCGTCCCTTGTGGCAGGTCAAACTGGTCAACATCAGAAATGATGACATCGCAGATGGAAACCCCAAGCTGACCCTGGGGCTGATATGGACCATCATCCTTCACTTCCAGGTAGAATTTATTCACCTATATATACTCCTACTCCTACTCATATATAACGTAGACATGGGCAAGGTCTAAAATGAATTAGCAGAATGTTTATTTGTTAAATGAATGACATTATAGACACGTCACTGCACGTCAGATGTACTGTCTGTCTTACCTGTAGCTTACATGCTTTTTTAGCCTTCACTGATTTAATGCAATAAAATAATAACCTATAAATATAACCTATAACCTATACATCTTCTGGTATTGAACTATTTCTTGTTTTGAAAGTTGTGGCTGCACACATACGGATTCGTGAGCTCCTTCTGGTGTGGGTGTCTTCTCTTTACATGGTGCACATTAAAGCATGCCCGTAGCTCCCCCTTATGGAGAAGTGGCAGATTGCTAAAGCTGCATGAGTGAAGTTCAAAACTGCGTTTACATGCTTCACGTCGTCACGTTTTTGGAAAATAGAGGCGCTCTTGAATTCAGCTGTCTGCGGGAAACAACAATAGAAACCATCTGGAACACTGAGACCCTTAAGCTATATGGAAAATCCTCAGACAGTATGTGTCACACTGTGGGAAACCTGCAGCATATATTTATATTTGTGTTATTACAGATGTTCCAGGATATGTTTAGATCTGATGTCTGCAAATAGTGCTTTTCAATACAAGTGTATGGAATCTCTGAAGGCCAATTTCTCAAAGTGAGGTTTTCCTCACACTCTGAGCCAGAAATCTCCACCTCAGTAGCTCTTACATACAACGGTCCGCTTGTATACATATCTGTATTCTGAAGGTTTTTCCAGAGGGGACTGATCATATACCATTCATAATGATAGTTATGTAAATACATATTATAAATCATGGCAACAATGTTTTTATGACAGGATTTTCAAATTTGTATTATTATTTTTTTTTAATCAAAAGTCTTTTTATCATTTTGAGTTTGGGATGTGATACATAAAAGGAGGAGGGGATGGGGAAGAGAAAAGAGGAGAAAGAAAGGGAACAAAAAAAAAGAAACCCACCCTCTCCCTCCCTCCCCACTGAACATTTGCATTCTCTTTTTCAGGAATTATATTAAATAAATAAATAAATAAATAAGTAAATAGGTAAGTAAGTAAGTAAGCAAGTAAGTAAGTAAGTAAGTAAGTAAGTAAGTAAATAAATAAATAAATAAATAAATAAGTAAGTAAGTAAGTAAGTAAATAAGTAAGTAAGTAAATAAATAAATAAATAAATAAATNTAAATAAATAAGTAAGTAAGTAAGCAAGTAAGTAAGTAAGTAAGTAAATAAATAAATAAATAAATAAATAAGTAAGTAAGTAAGTAAGTAAGTAAATAAGTAAGTAAGTAAGTAAGTAAATAAGTAAGTAAGTAAATAAATAAATAAATAAATAAATAAGTACGTAAGTAAATAAATAAATAAATAAATGAATGAATGAATAAATAAGTAAACAAGTAAGTAAGTAAGTAAATAAATAAATAAATAAATAAAAGAGTAGTACATTACTAAAATGTAGTACAAGTGGCTACGACATCATAAGGTAGCAACAATAATAGTAATGGTGCTAGTACAATCTCATGCTCCAATATCCACAGAATCCATCTGTTCCACAAATGTAATGACAGGTTGCCAGATAACATATAATCTTAAGCAGGATTTTCTGATTTATGAAGTGATGAAAAGAGAGATCCGAAATTCCCCTGTTCTTCCCTCTCTCAAAGCCTTTGACTCTAATAAGTCAGATAAGTGAAAGAGGACTTTTGAACCTGACTTCATCCACTGTTCAGATTTCTATTCTTGTAATTGATGCTAATTGGCACATGTTTAAGTAGATAATGCCTCATTTGCATATTGAAACAAAACATTTCAGAAAACTTGTAAAGCAAAAAATAATAACTGTCTTAATCCACGTGGTCAACCGGGCAAGTTTCGTGTTGATCACTAGTAGGTGTAATTTTGACCCTGTTCACGGTGTGAATACGCCGTTTACAGTGCCGTATAGTTTTCCATGATCTACTATCCCCTTTATCGGACTCCGAGATCGGACTCCATCACTGTACCTCCCAGGCCCACTACACGTGCTCTGACTGTGGCGAAGTCTTTTCCGTGCTGCTACATGGCGACGTCTGGTCTCCGATGGTGATGTGGGTTGATGCGTGATGAATGCTGAGGTTGTTACAGTACAGCGCTCACGTGCCGACACCCATGCGCTTCCAGAGGAAGTTCTCCGGAGAGTCTAAACAGTATGAAATGATCAGATTGGATCTGAAGTCTGCACCAGACGGTCCACGTTTGAGTTCACAAGCTGTCTACTGCTGCACATTCACTTGTGGCCGCAGCCGGTTTGAGCAGTGCAGCATCTGATTCCCATTTATCGGACCGGTTTCAGACTAAACAGCGGATGAAAGCCTGCTTTTGTGTAGGTCCTTTCTTTGGATGTCTGAGAAACGTGCTCGCGTTCGTTTCCACGTAGCGGTTATGATTGGGTGGGTTTCTTTAAGGACGGAAAATGAGCACAGAAATGGATTACTTTGAAGTTATAACAGGCCTGCCGGGGATTACGGCCTGAGACCGTGTCCATCCGCCTCGGTGACTCACTCTTTCCCACAAGGAGGAGTGAGAGGGCACACTGGCGTGACTGGTTGGTGACTCATGAGCTGTTTTTTGGGTTTCCAGCGTTTCTTTATGATCGTCAGGAGGACGCCGGGGCTGTTTTCCCTTCTTCAGCATACTGCTCTTTTGTGCAGAGTTTAGAAAGCAGCCCTTTCGGTTTTGGCCCCAAGTCAAATGGCGTGGCTACTGTGCAGCTATTGGACTGACCGTTTGGTTATGGAACTCTTCTGGAACTGAGTGTCTGTGCAGATTAAAAGAAGCTTGGGCGAGTTCTCAACTGTGTCTGATGCTGTTAATCCCACACTACTGTTAATCTGAATGACACCTGAGCGTGTCTGCGCTGCAGGCCTGCACAACAAATAATCCCATTCTAAGAGAAAACAGACAGTCTGAATGTGCACTAACACAGAACAGACAGACTTCTAGCTAAATACATGCAGGGATAGTGTGGGTTTTATGCTATAAGCATTTTAGCAAGATTAGTATAAGGGTAGTATTTTTAGTAT
>JAVGWN010001012.1:0-13057 GCA_034552555.1 Semaprochilodus insignis
TATATATACAATATAGTATATATTAATATATACATATTTAGTTAGTATGTATATTACAGTTTTTCCATATTGTATACACACAAAATGTGGAACTATGCACACAAATCCAAAAACATGAAGCTTATGTGTCAGCATTGTGACTCCAAACTGCTAAACTCTAAGCACAATTCCATATGGTCTAACTCAAATATCATTCTAAATCACAGCTTTGCAAATCGCTAAACACAAATCGCGTCATTTAGCACACTTTGGTCACCTAAGAAACACTGACCTTCAAATACAAAACCCTAATTACCAAATAGTCTCACACAAGTTACACCTGTGCAAACTTAATTAGAGGAACGCTTCAATCATTTCATATCAGAGTATAAAACAGGCCTCAAGTAACTGATACAGGTGTTAGGCGAGATGATGGAGCAGCAGGAGCACAGAGGAAGAGTGAGAGCAAGAGGAGGCAGACACCAGGAGGAAGGCAAAGACGAGGCAATCTTTCAAATGAGATACGTGCAACCTTAGTGGACCATGTAGCCAATCATGGCCTAACCATGACTGAAGCTGGGAGTCGAGTCCAGCCAAATTTGAGCCGCTTTACAGTAGCCTCGGTTACCCGGGCTTTTAGAGAAGACAGTAGGTAAGTAACCATTGATTATAAGACAGCCAGCTAGAGGTGGCAGACACCAGAACTCACAACTGAACAAGAGACCACCATAGTAAACATGGTTTTGGAAAACAATGCCATCACCCTAAGGGAAATCAGAGACAGAGTCCTGGAAGACAATGTTCATTTCACAAACATTGCCTGTCCACAATCGACCGTGTCGACACCAGCTGAGGATGAAGCAGGTATATCGTGTTCCATTTGAGCGCAACTCTGACCATATGAAGGAGCAACAATGCCAATATGTGCATGTGAGTACAGCACCCTCTCAGTACCCTGTTTGGACAGGTCACTATTTACCTCGGCGTCTCTGTGTAGGCCTTTTGTCTAATATGGTCATTTTCCTTTTTGTCCAGAGAGTGCTTGAACTGGATGTCAGTGCTGTTCCCTATGAATATACATTCATTGACAAGGCTGGGTCCAACCTGCACAAGATCAGGCGACGGGGAGGAACATCATTGGCAACCGTGCCATTGTCAATGTCCCTGGGCAGCATGGTGGAAACATCACCATGTGTGCTGCCATTGGTCACCATGGGGTCCTACATCACCATGCACAACATGGTCCTCATAAGACTCCTCATTTGGTATCATTTCTTGATGGACTCCAAAACCTCCTCAACCTCCCACAGGAAGAAGAACCAGAGCAGCCCTCCTATGTTGTCATTTGGGATAATGTAAGTTTCCACCGGGCCGCTCTGGTCCATGACTGGTTCACTAACAATCCACAATTTGTTGTGCTGCACCTTCCACCGTATTCCTCATTTCTCAGTCCAATAGAGGAATTCTTTTCTGCATGGAGGTGGAAAGTGTATGAACGCAGAGTCCACGAGCGTGTGGCGCTACTTCAACCAATGGAGGAGTCATGTGATGACATCCATGCAGATGATTGCCAAGGATGGTTTCACCAAGCAAGGCGTTTTTTCCCCCGCTGTTTGGCGAGGGAGAATATTGCAGCTGATGTAGATGAGGTCCTCTGGCCTGACCAAGATCAGAGGTGTGATGAACAGTGATCTGTTTCTTTGCATTTTGCAATAAATACCTTTTTGTGACCTCTTTGTATCTGAACTGATCTTCCTTGTCATGTTTCTCATTGTACTTACATAAGTGAAAATTACAGTTTTGCAACATGCTACATAACAATGGGTTACATTTGTGTCGCATATACATGTAGTACTGTAAATGCTATATTGCATTATATACAGGACATGTAGATCAAGAGATGTCTGAGGAAAGCGGTCAACATATCCTCAGACCCCACACACCCCAGTCACCCACTGTTCCAACCTCTGCCATCTGGAAAGAGGTACCGGAACATCCAAGCCAGAACCTCCAGGTTCAGGAACAGCTTTTACCCTAGAGCTGTCAAACTGGTCACACCAGCAGCACCTACCAAAACATGACTACACCACTAAAGACTGCTACTGATATCTAGCCAGGATCCCCCAGCACACACTGGGCTGCACTACCTCACAGGACTGTTTGTACCGCACTTTATACTTGAACATCCCAGCTGTGTATTTATTTATCTATACTGAACATCTGTACTAAGCTGTTTAGCTGTTACCTGAACATTAAGCTGCTTCTCCTACCTGCACTGTCCACTTTATATATCTATACTGTTTACAACCACATACTTAACTGATACTGCTCTACACTCTGCACATGTCCTGTACACATACTGTACTGTTTGCACACATTGTCTTTGTCTATTTGTCCTTGCACTACACTATTTATATATATATTTATACACATATATTCTTGTAACTGCACTGGAGAATGAGCCTGACTGTGTTTCGTTATACTGTACAACCCTGTATTGGTATAATGACAATAAAGCTGAACTGAATTGAATTGGGAATTGAATATATTGGGGTGGGGGCGGACCTACACCACACCAAATAAACATAAAGCACAGAAAGTCAACATATTTCCATGGACTTGTATGCATTTGAATTTGTACAGTGGTCTCATGAAATCAAAAACATACACAAACACTGCTGACAATAGAGCTTTGAATGTATCTTGTCAGTGTTTATTTGGTGCTCTGGAAGAGATTAAGCATATTAATAGCTGTGTGTATTGTTTTGGTGGAAGGAATCAGTTTTGAGAAGAGGGAACCCAGTTTTGAGAACTGTGTTTGATTTTGCTAGAGATTTGTGGAGTTTCAACAAAGTCTGTAATCATTTTGAGGTTGTGTTTAGAGTTTTGAGAAACTGAGCCAAGTTTCCCAACATTTGGGAAGAACTGTAAGGCTGCCCTGCTGTAGAGTATTAACCCGAGCCTCACCACAAGCATCTCAATGCATGAATATCCTGACATGTTGTGCAAATAACAAAAACACGTGAAACTCTAAACTCTTGTATAGTTAATTTGCATTTACAGCCAACAGCAACATGGCTCAGCTGTTCAGCTTAGAACAGAGGAAGTACCCATACAATGGAAGGAAGGCTGTAGAAAAGAAAACACAAACAGGGGGAGTAAAAAAGTAGAAAAGTGCAAATAGACTTTGCCACAGGAGCCAACGGTGAAGCAACAATCTGTCAAGACTTCCTCTAACTTGAATAAGTCAATTAAAATCTATAATTAAGGGAGAAAACTCATGTTAATAAGCCAGTTATAACTCACAGTGCTTCAGTCCATCAAATTTCCACTTCATTAAAGTCATTAAACACTCGAGTTAAAAGACTGGAAACTCATCAAATCCAGTTAAAAAATCACAAACTTAATTTAATAAGTAAAGTTGAAAACAGAAAGTCATCATTTTACAGTGTACCTTCCTCCTCCTACCTCCCTCCATTCTCTCTCTCAATCTCCATCCCTTTTTAAAGCTGCCCACAATCCCAAAGCCTAACCGGGATCATTTGGCCCTCGTTAAGGCAGAGCGCTCACCTGAACGAAGAGGGAAAGAGAGCTCGATGCTCCGTCTACCCATGCCCACGCTGCAGCTTACCTACCGGGATCGTACGTCAGGCAGAGTACATTGCCCTCACTGCAGGAACATGAGGAGGGGCCTGGGAGGCAGGGTTCAGGCCTCATGCTTCTCATGACAACTGTCATTCTTCCACCCTCTCTTGTGGTTGTTGTCCAGTTCCAGCCACCTCTCCTGGCCATTACCAGTACCCGTGGGTTGGGCAACGGGCACAGAAAGACCTAGGTATTATTGGGAATAACAAAATTGGGGAATGACCAAACTGCTGGACACCTGTCACTAAGAACCAACCAAAACTATCCAGACAACAGGATCCTGTGGGGAGCATCCTGTGGGCAGCGTCCTATGGGCAGCATCCTGTGGGCAGCATCCTGTGGGCAGCGTCCTGTGGGCAGCGTCCTGTGGGCAGCATCCTGTGGGCAGCGTCCTGTGACCACTGATGAAGGACTAGAGGATGACCAACACTGCACTGTGCAGCAGCAGATGAGCTATCGTCTCTGACTGTACATCTACATGGTGGAGCAGCAAGGTAGGAGTGTCTAATAGAGTGGACAGTGAGTGGACACTTAGTGAGTGGACACTTTGAAGACCCCATTCGAGGGTTAAACCGTGTTAACAGTTGCGTTTGTTGTTGCTTTGATAACTTCATTAAAGAGCACCAGCTTTGCTAGTCAGTGATCCATGAAGACTCATCTGAGACTAATCACCGGCTGGTCTACAGTGATCAATATCATCGTTATCTCCCACAACACTCGTTTGAGGTTCCTGGTGAAGACAAGCTTCTGGAACCAGCACAAGAAGACTGGATCATATTGCATATCTAAATCAGTAACTCCTCTCCTGTGCGGGGCAGATGACTCAGAGACACTCTTATAGATCAAAAGAGCTCGGGGCGGCACATAAAGCCTGCCAGCACTAATGTAACCCTTTCAAAGCAGCTCTCTGAGAGCGAGGCACGTCCTCACCTAGCCATGACTGACTAGAAATGGAGGAAAATGGTCTGAAATCAGGAGTGGCTGGTGACTCGAGCAGTGTTTTCCTGCACTGTGAAGGCAGGCAGGGTTCTCTTCAGAAGCTGTGTGGCTGTGAGATGCTGCTGTTAATGGTAAACACGTTAGATTTCATGTGAGGAGCTACAGCGTGACTGGCCAGGAACTAACTTTGAGAAAAGCACTCATCATGAGAAGAATAGCTGCACCCAGAAGGAATCAACCCACAGGAATGAGACTTGGTGGGTAGGTTTGACATCGTGAGACATGCCAATGATTCAACTTTCATACTCGGCTGTGCATGTGACGTAAGCAAGGACAGGTCTTATCTCTGTACCTGACTGACCCAACAGCCACGATTGCAGACATTCAATGAGCAGTGATGTCCTCCATGAGTCATCCTGTTAGTGCCAGCACCTTTGGCAGACGGCTGCACCACGCAGGACTACATGCACACAGACTGTTACGACGACTGTCCTTAACACCACGTCAACATCACCAAAGACTGCAATGGTGTCGTGCCAGACTGTCATGGAGTGACTCAGAATGGCAGCGGGTCATCTTCAGTGACAAGTCCCGCTTTTGTCTTGGTGGAGACGACCAATAAATCCATGTGTAGAGGCACGTGGTCAGCACCAGGATGAACGGTTTGTTGTCACGTGTCACACGTCCAGAAGACCATCTGCAGGAACTGTGTGAGAATATTCAAGCTGCATGGGATGGATTATCACAGGACCCCATTAATAACCTCTACAGCTCCATGCCGAGACTACTTCTGTATGTGTAGCTCAATAAATATTGATCATATCAGTCTAAATGTATCATCATCTATTGTGCCTGGTAACCTTTATCTTCCTTCCCAACAGCACTGCAATCCCACACCTCCTTCTGGGTCCAGCTATTGTTTAGATGATGAGTGTACAAGCTGTCAGTGTCACTTGTTGAAGGTGGGCCGCACCCTCTTATTGTATGAAGGGATCTGATAAGCCCATAGAACAAGGACCCACTCCCTTGCAACACGAGAGCAAACAGTACTGCTGCTAGTGTTATGATGACGTTGATAGAATGGGAACATTAATAAGGAGCTAACGAACATGCTTGGTATGCAAGGGAACTGATTGGTCATAAGCCTAGCCATTCAAAATAGAGGAACACTGTAATATTAATTAAGACTTTTTATTTGATTGCTTTCTGTGACTGTTGCCACTGTACTAGGGTCATTTGCACTTGTGTAATGCCATGCCTGTATTTGGGTGAAAGCAGCCCCTCTAATTTGTCTGGTGGTAATACAGTATAAATTCTGAATCAATTCAGTAGCATAAATCAGAAGATCCTATCACCCTATCTTGTTAGGAGACTATGCTTCTCTGGTTTTCCTCCTTCCTTTAGTGTGTTGTAGGTTCTTAGGTGCATGTAAACGTTCTGCAGAGTTCTAAAGCCCAGAGTACACGCCAGAGGGAGAAACCCTCTCCCACAGGAACCACTTTTCTCAGCTGCCTGAAACGCCTTGTTGGAATTCCAGCCCGTTTCTCTGTTACACAGTGATGTCATCTCGTAACAGAGTCCTTATTGCACACCCTCACACAAAGCATAGCAACTACTGGGGGCTATGTAGGAGCAGAACTGCTCTGGTGGGTGATTAGTCAGAACAGAGTGGGCCAACTGACCAATTCTGTCATTGGGAGGCGGGGCTTAAAATATAGGAGCTTTAACACAGTGCTGTCATCTCGTAACAGAGTCCTTAGTGCACACCCTCACACAAAGCATAGCAACTACTGGGGGCTATGTAGGAGCAGAACTGCTCTGGTGGGTGATTAGTCACAACAGAGTGGGCCAACTGACCAATCAGAGCGCACTGGGCTCATTGGGAGGTGGGGCTTAAAATATAGGAGCTTTAACAGTGTGAGTGTTTCAGACAGAGGGTGAATACAGATGTACAGTATGAGAACAATGTAGCCATGTAAGTCTATACCAGTAGACCCATATAATAGGAATAACCCCCTAATAGCAATAAGAAAAATCTTCCATATTCAAACTATGACTATGGGAACTGACCCACATCCTTCATTACTCATCAAAAAACTGAATATAAAAAAAATAACATCATCATTTGGCACTTACCGTTCTCTTTCACAACCAAAGCTTTGGAGAAATGTCATGTAAACATCTGACGCTACTTCAATGCATCGAAGACAAGACATAAATGGACCATAAACATTCTTCATGCCTGCCGTGACAGTGTACTTTTACTGCTGATGACTGGTGTGGCTTTTCCTTGTGTTTGCACACAGGCTGTAGCCTAATGTAATGACGTTGTGGAACTTTGGCGCTTCTGGGAACTGTATCTACCAAACGCCTCCCATTTTTTTCACAAGCCAATCCAAATACCAAACCTGCCGTTGAAGTACACTAATGCATTAGTCATAGTAGTCAAATTATTGATCTTGTTTCTCTGCAGTGTTTTGCACTGGCTGCCTCACCTGTAAAACCACACTTCTTTTGATCAACCATTAAAGTCCTGCACTCAAGAGGAAAATCAACAGCACCTTAAGTCAATAACTGATAGAGCGCTGATAGTGGGTGGGGAGTTCTACGGAAATGACTATAAATGAGTTCAATAACATTATACCAAGCTTACAACTTTCTTAAAATGAGAAATATAGAATCTATAAAGAATATATAAGGTACATTGACCTTAAGATACCTAAGATATGATCCGTCTACTGAGATACATTTACTTTTAGATGTAAAACATGTTTGTTTATTTTAGATATAAGATACTTTTACTAAAATAACTTTTACATTTACATATACGAACCTTTTAGTGAGGTAAATTTTAATTCTAGATGTAAGATACTCTTACTAAAATACTTTTACTTCTAGATATAAGACACTTCTACTATCTTTTTACTTAAGCATTGTCATGACGCCCCCTCCTACGTTCCTAGTGACCGAGTATGGTTGTCGACCAGGGACTTCAGGTTTTCTGAGGGATGTAGGCAATGATTGCCCAAATACATTGGTCTATTCAAAATCATCAGTAAAGTAAATGATGTTACTTACAAGCTTGAGGTTCCTCCTCAGTACCGTGTCTGTTCGTCTTTCTGTGTCTCCCTCCTAAAACCTGTAGTCCCTGGCCCGCTGGACGAGGTCACCCCGGACACCACACCTCCTACACCAGTCGATGTCGGAGGCACTCGTGTATACGTTGTACGTCGGCTAGGGTGGGACCCTTCAGTATTTCGTGGACTGGGAGGGGTATGGACCTGAGGGGAGGAGCTGGGTACCGGCCACCCATCCGGTCCTGCTCCACGTCCTAGGGGCCGTCCCAGGCGATCATCCTTGAGCCCATCCGCTGGCCACCGACATGGTCGCCCGAGGAGGTTGTACTTGAACCCATTTGTTGGTCGTCAGTGGGACCGTCCCGTGAGGATGGTCCCCATTCCGTGCTGTGACAGGTCCGGGAGCTCGCTCCCTGATTGTTCTGGTCATGGAGGAGAGGCTTGTCGTGGTCGTCCTCGTCTTCTGCCCCTCTCGGACTCCTTTTGGGGGCGGGTACTGTCACGCCTGCTGGTTCCCCTGTCACCTCTGATCTCACGGACTCCATTTCCCATAACCCACCACCCGATGACGTCACCATCACATGTCTGCTATCTTCCAGTCCCGTTCTGTTCTCCGGATCATCATCCCCAGAATACCAGTCACACACACCCGTTTCTTATCAAGTCTGTTTGTACAAATACTCCTCTCTCACACTGNTGTCACGCCTGCTGGTTCCCCTGTCACCTCTGATCTCACGGACTCCATTTCCCATAACCCACCACCCGATGACGTCACCATCACATGTCTGCTATCTTCCAGTCCCGTTCCGTTCTCCGGATCATCATCCCCAGAATACCAATCACACACACCCGTTTTTTATCAAGTCTGTTTGTACAAATACTCCTCTCTCACACTGGTCCATTGCAAAGTATTGCTCTCTCTTTACTCTGTTGCGTACTGAGCGTTTTCTCAATCAATCAATCAATCTATATTTATTTGTATAGTGCTTTAACTAATGTTGTCTCAAAGCAGCTTCACAGAAAAGCAGTTTATATAAAGGAAGAGAAAAACACAGAGTCCATGTACAGACCCTGTTACTGATCTTGTTTGTTACTCTGGCTTTGACTTAGTTCTGATTCTCTGGTTTCCTCCTCTTGTTTATTCCCTTTGGTATCTCGGCCTGGTCTGATTGTTTGCTTGTTTTGACTGTTGCCTGTTTACTGACTCTGACTCTGTCTTTGCCTCTTTGTTATGTCTGCTTTGCTGCTGTTGTTGCTGCTGTGTCTGACTGCAAATCTGTTTAATAAACCGCGCCTTGATTTTAGCTCAGCGCTCATCACAATCTGTTTGTCCATCAACACATACTAAGATTACTTTTAGATATGAGATACATACTCCTGCTGAGATACTTACAGTTTTAGATATGATCATTTAACTAAGATACTTTAACTTTTAGATATAATATACATTTAATAAGATAACTTTCACTTTCAGATGTAATATACTTTTACTAATATAGATTTTACTTTTACAATTTAGATACTTTTACTTTTAGATATAAGATACTTTTACTAAGATAACATTTACCTTTAGATATGAGATACATACTTCTACTGAGATACTTTTAGTTTTAGATATGATACTTTTACTAAGATAACTTTCACTTTTAGATGTAATATACTTTTACTAATATAGATTTTACATTTACAGTTTAGATACTTTTACTTTTAGATATAAGACACTTTTACTAAGATAACTTTTACTTTTAGATATAAGACACTTTTACTAATATAGATTTTACTTTTACAATTTAGATACGTTTAGATATAAGACACTTTTGCTTGGCAAGATTATTTTTTGCAGTGTATCAAGAAATGTCAGCTGTCAAGTTGGCTCTTATCATGGTTTTCCTGTATACTCGGAAAATGCAAAACAACAAAAAACAGTTCAAATACCCTTTCACAGTTTTCCATACGGCTCCACAGCCACGGATTTCACCCTATGCTCTATCACCCAATGCAGGTCCTTAAGGTACTGCTGATTGTCTCACTATGCGGGCAGATCAATTTGCTTAGTTTAAGAAACATGCTGGAAACAAGCCAATCTATCAGCCAGTACTGTGAGATAATTTGGCTTAATAAAATCACTTAACCCCTACGACCCTACACCCATGCTTTGTAGACAGTTTACATGGCTCTGTCTTATGCAGAAAAGGCTTTACTTACAGTCATGATGTGCCCGTGTATCGTACTTGTAAGTTACCCTTTCCTGACTAATGAAGCATAAGACAGAGCCATGCAAACTGGCGACAAAGCATGGTGGTAGGGTTCTGGGTGTTAAAAATGGGCTAAAATGACGTTAAACAGTCTTATAATAACAATCTTAAAATAGGAAATGTAAGATGTGTCTACTAGATATAGGATCATTTCACTTGGCAAGGTATCAGTTTTTGCAGTTACTCGTTTAGGCTTTGTTGTTCTCTTTAATGTAATCTCTATGGTTTTGTAATCAACATGGATTAGCATATGCTGGACTGGAAATGTGCTCTGCCCATTCACCAGTAGCAGTTAAGAAAGATATAAGTGTAAGTGAATGCTAAAATAATTAAACAATGCTAAGTGCATGAACCCTGCCAAAGTCCTCATATCCTGCCAGGCCTTAGATACACAGCGAGCCTCGACTTATCCAATAAATGACACTATCTAACAAAGCCTGGGTTGCCCATGAATCAGAAAGCAAATAAGAGGGCTAGGTGAATAGATTATGGCGCAATGGGACTACGTCTTGTCATGTTGCGTTAATGTTGGCAGAAAAGCTGAAATTGAAAAGTTCCATTAACTTCGTTGTATCCCAACATACTCTTTACTGGGTACAGCTGCCTTGTAACTGCACTTATCGTCCATCTTATCAGCTGTCAGAAGCTGGACTTTCATAACTTACATAGTGCATTATTATGGGAACATGGAGCCATTCTGGGTTTGATGCTACTTCTGACTGAAACACAGACATTTGAAGCATGTAAGACGTTCTAGTAACGTTCTTTAGCCTTCTGTATTGCAGTTTTACAGTCAATCACATGGTAAGTACTTTATTTCAAACCTGTGATATTAATGATGGAGCTGATCAGCATGTTTGCTTTCTTCTAGCCTGTTTGCTAGCTGATTAGCTGAGTTCTAGATAAGAAAATAAGTTTATCAGCCCATTTGATTAAACAGAACCGGATTCTTACTTCATCAGTGCACTTGATGGTCCATGCAAGCAGAATTGGAGTCAAAGATTGCTCCAGTAACAGCACAAGGGCTTTTCATGATGCGGGTGGGGTGAGGTAGTGAACATGTAGGAACATGTTCTAGTAACCTTCCTGATAAGCCACCTTTATCAGGAATGACATCCTTCTCTGTTGTCAGGTATCAGGATCTTATAGCTGTTATGAACACATTAGCTTCATCTAATTCTTGATCCTGATCCTGTTCTCACCTCATCTTGTAAGACGGTGTCTGACTGTGTTCAGAGTGATCTCTTAACCATTGTCAACAGCTCTCTGTATACAGGTGTTTCTCCAGTTGCCTTGGTGAAGCCTCTACTAAAGAAGAGTAACATGGATCCAACCATCCTAAATCATTTTAGACCAATTTCAAAGTTTTCCAAACGTCTTAGAAAAAGTTGTTTTCAAGCAATTCCATGCTAAATTCTAATATCCAACAAGTTATATGAGGAGTTTCGATCAGGTTTTCGTTGACACCATAGTGAGGCAGCATTAGTTTGTGTTGTCAAGGACCTTAGGCTCAGGGCTGAGCTTAGTGCAGCCTTTGATACTGTGGATCACCGTCTTGATCACTGGGTCGGCCTCTCAGGAACAGTTTTAGATTGAGGTTTAAAGCATATGAACAAACAGGCTGTTCCTGGTTTCACTGGGAAATCATTCATCAGAAAATGGAGAAAAGGTAGAAAGACGTAGAGGCTGTGTGTCACATATTTCTCAGGGGATGGCGCAGATTTTACTACAACTCTATAAAGAAAAAACTGGGAAATTGATTCTCTGTACTAAAACTCAGAGAACTAGGTTCTTTAGCTCTGTATATTAATAACAATTATTATTATTATTATTATTATTATTATTGACCGAAACTATTAGTTTTATAATGCCCATTCTATCAGCTCCACTGACCATATAGGACACTTTGTAGTTCTACGGTTACAGACTGTAGTCCATCTGTTTCTCTGTATACTCTATTACCCTGTTCTTCAATGGTCAGGACCCCCACAGGGCCACCAGAGAGCAGGTACTTTGTGGGTGGTGGATCGTTCTCAGCACTGCAGTGACACTGACATAGTGGTGGTGGTGTGTTAGTGTGTGCTGTGTGAATAAATCTACTATTGAGTTTAGATTGATATTGTAATACTATATACTGAATATAAATATAAATATTTAATTTACTTTTCTCATTAACCGTTTGGTTGCTTTTGGTGTTTTTAACTATTTGCTTTTAGCTAACTGCATGAAATAAATTCAGTATATTAGCCTTGTCCACTGTCTTACAGCTATCTAACAGCTAGTAGGAAACTGCGACACATGTAGGCACAAAGCTGGGCAAGAAGTACTATGCAAAGGTTTGGGCACCCCTGGTCAAAGTTTATGACTTCCGAAAGGCATAAAGGGAAAGGTAGAATATTTCAGTAATATAGAGGAAAGATACATTTTCAAGATAACACTAAAGGAAAAGGCCCAAACTGTAATAACGTTATGAAGGTTATGAGGTTATTAATGTGATAAACTTGCTAAATTTCATACATAACCTGAAGAAACACAAGCCCAGTATTAGGGAGGTCACCAAACGAAGCAATGCCCTACCAACCAATCACGACACCCTGCTGACCCCGGTGCTTTTACAGTGGTGAACAGTGAGACGTTTGCTGACGTGCTGCTTTCCTTATGCGGCTGGTTTTAAAGGCTATGACCGCCAGTCGATTAACGTGGGAGGGTTTGCGCTCTGAGTATGTGTGCTGAACTCATTCATTTGCCACCGAGGGGCTTTAAAAATGTTTAACATCAAACAGGAACCTCATCCGGTCTCTGAGCAAAGCAGCAGCAGCTTCATCAACCAAGCCCACTTCTGTGCTATACAGTCTTATCTTTAAGACAGTTCACTCTGTACCCTCCCTTATTGACCAGCCAACACATAACAACCTTATATGTCTCTATTCATCTGGTGGATTACTGGGGAGTAATGTAAGTGGTGGCTGTCGATATCTGATCTTAATCCAGTGTGAATCTGCAGTGTGTGTAGTGTTTACAATCTGACGGTAATAACTGTGGAGTGATTATAATCCAGTATGAATCTGCAGCGTGTGTAGTGTTTACAGTATGACGGTAATAACTGTGGAGTGATTATAATCCGGTATGAATCTGCAGCGTGTGTAGTGTTTACAGTCTGAC
>JAVGWN010001013.1:0-13056 GCA_034552555.1 Semaprochilodus insignis
ATATATATAGACACACACACACACACACACACATGTATGTATATATATATATATATTCCCTCCCTTCAATTGTAAAGCGTTCTTGGGTGTGTGAAAGGCACTATGTAAGTGTAACTTATTATTATAACTATATTATTATTTTTACTGTATCACTTACTTGGCCACTATATCGTCATTGCTGGACAAAAGTGTTACGTTTGTTATGTAATATAAAAGTTAGTGTCATTTTTTGACCATTTCTATTGGTCCATTCATCATGGTCAAACTTTCACACGACATGCAGAGCAGCTGGTGTGCCAAAAATGACAGTTACAGTATGTTAAAGTTGCTAAACAGACTGACTGATCTGGTTTCTGTGAGTATTGATAGATAACAGTGTGCTGTAGAGCGTCAGGAACCACATAACGAAGCATATTTGAGGTTTCCTAATACCTCAACACGGTTGGTAGGAAGCGTGTGATGATCTAGACATTGATAATTGGCGTGTTCAGTATGTGTTGAGTACTTGTTAGCAACATTAGCATCCTAGTTGTTCTGGTGCAGCACTAAAGAACCAAACATGTCCTGATTTCTTGGTTGATCTGCAACTTTTAGGATCAACTGTGGCTTAAAAAACATATTCTAATCTAATCTCTAAACCGTAATGGAATTCTTACGTCTTGATCCAGGACTATGTCTAACTGTTGGGCCGAAAAGTTTAGCTTCTTTCATTGTGTTCACCAAATTACTGCAGTACCTAACCAAACATTTTCGAAATGGTGGCATTGGCCCTCACTATGTAGTAGTAGACATTTGACTTCTAAACTCCCTGAAAAAGGCCAATTTTTACACTTGGCTCCCATTATTATTCGGAAGCCCTCGTGGGCCCCTTTGTGTCATTTGGAAGGTATCCGTCATGCATGCATAATTTATTTGATCAGACAATGATGCATTATTCAACGCGATTAGCATATGATTTGAATTAGGCGGACTGAGGGCTATTCATTCTGTTGGGGTGGTTGGGGAAATAAGACCGAAGTATGTAGGTCAGTGCTCTGAAAGTTTGATCGAGCCCCTACGACCCGGCTGCATGTCACGTTTCAGTTGCTACAAGCCTGCGAGCCGCAGGTCGAGCCCCGTGGTCTGCACTGCATCCTACACAATCAGACCACAAACGTCACCCCCGCACACACACAGAAGCTGTGTAGATGAATAGCTCATTCTTTAGACATTCTGAGATTCTGTGGTTGGCCAGTGGCCCTCGCTGGGGACAAACGTGCATATGCCGAGCAGTGTTCTGTAAAGATGCAAGCCTTTTGCATCATGGTGTATTGCTAGTGGATTTAATTCAACACCGATACAGTGTATAACTACACCATGATCCAAATGAGATGCTCAGCTGCATTGTGAGAGGACAAAATGATCAAAAATATAAAATGCAAAATTACTTTTCCTCCTGTGTGCTTCTCTCAGCGCTGGGGTTGGAAGGACCGGCACCTTCATTGTTATAGATGCAATGATTGACATGATGCACGAGGAGCAGAAGACAGACGTGTTCGGGTTTGTGTCCAAAATCCGAGACCAGCGATCGCAGCTCATACAGACAGACGTGAGTGCATTTATTGTGGCTGCGTCGAGAGTGTCACTTGTGCTTTCCATATGCCTCTTATCACCAGCCGTGTACTGTTTTAACTGTAAGAGCAACATGACTCATGAAAATGACTAGCACATGTTTGCTATATAAATCATGCCTGTCTTGATAGACACATTGTGGACTGTCTAATTTATGTATATGCTGTATGTCGTCACTGTCCAAAGAAAAACAAGTGTCTCCCATATGGCAACTCTACTGGAGACGGCGAAAACCAAATCAATTCTGTTGGTAGATTCATCATGAACTGTGTTCAAATGATGCATAAAAGTACAAATCAACAAAAACGGAGATACATGTTTTTCATTGGACAACGACCATATGTTTACAGCCAAATTTACCTTTTTGGAAATACAAGGTTTTGTTCCGACTGCAACAGTAAAAGTCTTTCTGATTTTTGCCCAGATTTCCTGAGAGTCAACTGGAATAATTCACAACTTCTTCAGTCTTGTGAAAATGTTGTTATGTATATATCGTCGCTGTCCAAAGAAAAACAAGTATCTCCAAAATGACAACTTTACAGGAGATGCCAAAAACCTCATTCAATTTTAATGTAAGTCAATGGAACCAGACATCTTTCCAAGCACTTTTGGACCATTTCTGTTGGTCCATTCATCATGCAATTCTCACACAGTGTAAATGGCAGCTGCTATTGTCAAATGATGCATAAAAGTCAAAATGGACAAAAATGGAGATACATGTTTTTAATTGGACAGCGACGATATGCTTTTGCAGCTCTCTAATATGCTTCAGAAATACACAAAACATGATTGGTTGTTTATAGAGAAAGTCAATGACATAACAAACCCAACCAGTGGCAAACCGGTTTCTTCTTCAGGCTGTGAAATTCATAAAAGTCTCCAAAAAGCAGAAGAGAAAGTCTTTTGGAAATCACCAACTGTGACTCTAATAAATCCCGCATGCCAGTTCGAGGAACTTCCCCCTGTTTCTCTATTCCTTAAATGCTGCTATGTATGTGTGCTGTGCAGATGCAGTACTCGTTCATCTACCAGGCCCTGCTGGAGTACTTCCTCTATGGGGACACTGAGCTGGACGTGTCCTCTTTGGAAGGACACCTGCACAAACTCCACAACACCTGCGCACCACAGGACCGTCTAGGGCTGGAGGAGGAGTTTAAGGTGAGCATAGGGTAAGGCCCAGTGAGACTTCTGGGCCTTGACTTCGAATGGAAGTTAATGGAACCAGATTGTTTGCAAGTCAGCTTGGACCATTTCTACTGGCCTGGTCATCATGAAATTTCAACTCTATGTAAAGAGCAGCTGGAATTTCGTACTATGTCAAAAATGAAAATATATTTACAATGACTGTTTATTAATAGTATAGCATGGCTTACACTGTATTATAGCCCCTCTGTGTTGTAGCTCTAAAGGCTACCTGCTGGCTCCATTCCTCATACTCATAGCTAGACTTGCATATTAGTTTCAGGATGCATTCTTGAAAAGTATGTATAACCATGAACACTCAAAGAACCCTTTGCATGGTTCTTTGCGTGGTGAGATTGATTAAATGTGTGTTGTGTGTGGTTCTATGTAGTTTCTTTTTGAAAATGTTGCCTTATAGCCCAAAAGGGTTCTTCTGTTATTGCAAGCTTCACATTGTAACTATACCAGAACCCTTTTTGGTGCATAAGGAACCATTTTCAGGTTCTGTATGGAACCATAACACTGCAATCGGAACTCAACCTCCCAAATGATAACTTTGCAGGAGAAGGAAAAAGCCTACTGCACTTGGTCAATGGAACCAGAGTAGTTTTGGCTCATTTCTTTTGGTCCATTCCTCATTAAATGTACACAAAATATAGGGGCCATATTTTCCAATTATGTCAAAACGTAAAAATTATATACACCATATATAACGGTTGATATTTAATCATTCAGAGACGTTAGCAGAGAACTGAAGAACACTGTTATCTGACTGAAGTGATTGAAGAGGTTGAAACAGTCCCATTAATAAAGAACTGAATGATAAAGCACGTTTAATATGATAAACCTTGTTTTCCTTTTCGACAGAAACTGACAAACATGCGGATTATGAAGGAAAACATGAGGACAGGCAACCTTCCAGCGAACATGAAGAAGAACCGAGTGCTCCAGATTATTCCATGTAAGAACAGCAGCTCCAGCGTGAGGCTTGGCTTTGAATGCTGGGTTAATGTTCATGGTCATTATTAGGCCACTACTCTATCAACAAAGTGACCAAAATCACCATCCAATTTTAGTATCAAGTCTGAAGACCATTGACCACATCTGTGGTCTTCCATGCTGATAACAACGAGCAGCAAGGTTAGAAGATCCCTGAAGCTGAAACTCAGTATGCTAATTCTGACGCTGAATCATAAAACCAAATTTGACTACCCTCTCTATATTTAAAGACTGCATGGTGCCCAGCAACGCAAACTTTGCTTTGCTTTGTTTAACAGGAAGTGAATCTAAAATCATACTTCCTTTCCTGACCCATCAAGGTCCTTCCTGTGGTAGTACATTCACCAGCACTTAATAACTCCTTCACTGAGTTATGGGGAGCTAAGTGACACAGTTTGCATTTAACTTACACATTAAATTATAGACAATAATAACGACTATTGGGTAAAAACGAATTACGGTAACACTTCCTATGATTCCTGTATTCATAATGCTATCTAAATGCATTCATAAGGTGCTATAAGGCATGCATAATACTTTATAATATCAGGCGTAAACCTGTATAATTGCTTATAACTAGTTGAAATTACATGCATAATACTTATAAAACAAGAGTATGCAACTTTATAATGTCAGGTTTCATAATGCACTATAAGATCTGTTCATAAGAGCGTTATAAGCATGAATGTTGTAATAGGTCAGTTATGGCTTTAAACAAGCTCTGCATATTCAAGTCTTAAAAAAGCAGAGCAACATATTCATAATGTAGGTCCCGTATTACCAGTTAGACAGTCTCACTTCACTTAGAGCCTGTCACGACCACTTATAATGCTCTTATGAGGTTTAATGTACTGAAATTAAATGTATTAAATTATTAAATTACATAACAAACAAAACCCTCAGTTCACTTAAAACCTGTAATTGGCATAGAACTCTATGAAGTGTTGGATTACATGGTGAGTTACAGCGGTAGTGTCTGCATAGTACTTATGGGCAGATGTTATAACCTGTTAAGAAACCTGACATTATAAAGTTGCATACCCTTGCATTATTATGTATGTCATTATGTTTTATGCATGTCATTCTAACTACTTACAGGACATTTAACAAGCTTATGTCAAGAGTTACAAGGCGTTATGTCTGCTCTATAATGCCTCATAATACTATATAATGCATTTATAATGCATTATGAATGCAAGAATCTTAGGGAGTGTTTCCGGAAAGACGTAAAGTCGTGATATAAAAAATATAATAGCATAATAGTAGAACATCGTGTACTTCATTACTGCTGAGCAGCTGAATGAAAGCCTGCCGCTCAGTTTAGCTCTTTCCGTCTGAGAGTGCCTCACTCGAATGACTAAAAACACACAGTGCTGATTTGCAAATGATGTGCCTGATTAAGCTTCTGTATGGCGATAGTGCATTAATGCTCTGCAACATGGCCCTCCGTTAATGGGCCCCGAACTGTACTTCGCCAAGCACTTACTCCCGGCATCCTGGACTAATTGCGGTGGGTGTGTTGGCAGACCACTCGCCCCAAAATCTCATTCACAGTGCAGCAGGACAGCAAGCGGAATGCGGAATGGTTTCTTGACACATTAAGCTAACCCAGTTCCAGTTCCCATTCAAAACCGTCTAATGACTGTGGCTGACACGCATTAGGGTAACTGCAGGACTGTTCTTTTGCTCTTTGCTCTGCAGACGACTTCAACAGAGTCATTCTGTCTATGCGGAGAGGTCAGGAATTCACGGACTACATTAATGCATCTTTCATTGATGTGAGTACTGCATTTTTAATAAGTGTGTGTGATGATCGTAATGGTAAGGTTAAAGGGCTAGTTTAATGCAGACCCAGGGTAAAGGGTGTGTGGTGGAAAGTTAGTTTATTTAAAGATTTGTAAGAGCACATTCTTCACATAAGCTCACCAGACAAAAAATGAGTCACCTGGCGTGTTTAAGGTGGTATTAACTTGGGGCTCCCGCAGATGGCGCTGCACGAGGATGATGGGGCTATAAATACCTGCGGGGTGTGAGTGACGGGATTCATAGAACGAGAAGAGGTGGAGTACAGTGGATGTCTCGTTCCATGTGTGCAAAATGGCTCCAAAGCAGATGTTAATGATTGGCGGAAAGGTGTGACTGGGCATTTGGGCGTGCCAAAGACCATAGTGTGAAGGGAGTGGCTGAATCTGCAGGTGCATGGAAGCGTATGGTCATACGGGTCTACCAGCAGTGCCTAAAATCCCAGTCTACAGGAAACTCTCCTCAGAATTGTGCCAGGGAAGGCATCCACCAAATCTGGACCAACTGATCAGTTCTTTGATGCAAGAGTGTCTGAACATTGATGTGGCCTCCATCCAGAAACTTGTCCAGTACTTGCCAAATTGCAACTGTTATTCGTGCTTGTGGAGGTATTACATGCTATTAGGTTCAGCAAATGATTCCGGAAACATGCAAGCATTTCTTATGCAGCGTTAACTTCTGTTTATAGCTTTGCAGTGTTTGCACGTTTTTAAATAGCTGTCCTCACAGCAGTTTCACAGCTCTAATTCTACTGCCGCATATGTGCTTATGTGCATGTTTAACCTGGGTTCATGCAAATTTTGCAGGGCTACAGGCAGAAGGACTATTTCATCGCCACACAGGGTCCTCTGGCTCACACTGTGGAGGACTTTTGGAGGATGGTGTGGGAATGGAAGTGCCACTCCATAGTCATGCTGACAGAACTACAGGAGAGAGAACAGGTACACACACATAGGATTGCAGTAACACTGTTTATACTGCAGAGCAATACATATTTAATATCACTCTACTGTAAGGTGCCAGTAATCTGCTAAAACAGCACAATGCTAATGACATTCATTGAAGACTGTGCAGTGTTTCCCATAGGCTTTTTTGAGGTTATGGTGGTTGGACCTCACTAGGGCTGGGATTCTCAAAGTTTTCCAGCCCAAACCTGGGAATTAGGGCCTGAAAACATAAGATCACCCATAATGGTTCAATCACAGAAACCAAAATATGTTAAGAGTGATATTAAAAATATAATGTATATGGTAGATGTTGTAGATGTGATTCAGAACTGTAACTGTTTGGTTTTGAGATGTCCCCTCCCAGGAGTTACAGGGGGGTGTTAAAGCAGGGGAGCTGTTAAAATCCGGGGCCAGGGGTGAGAAAACCACTGGCTTAGAAGATTGATATCACTGATAATGATGCAACTGTGTTGGGACTTGTTAGTAACCGCAGTGGATACTGGAAAGTGAACGTTACCCAAATGAAATGGTACAGCGTTTTGAGTTTAATGACGTCATTAAGAGCACCAAGAAATTTAGTAAAACCGTAATTATAGTGTGTGTTTGTTTGACCTGATTTGACGGGACACGACTGCTTACGTCGGGTTCAGACCCAATGCTTATCAGGCTCAGGTTCAGATTTCACATGTGCCTCCCACATTTACTCCTTCTTTAGCTGCACTCCTACTTTATTGTTCCTTTCCACTTTCTGTACCTTAAAACCGGTGACATGTTTCAGTCACTTACTTGTGAATTTAGCATGCTTGTGAGATAATGTGCAGGGAACAGTGCGTTAAGGCACATCTTTTCCAGACCGAAAACTTTGGAACGTTGTTTGAAAATTTCTTCATTGTCCATTATTTTGGGCATTTTTTAACATTTTATTTTACCTTATATTCATATTTATCTTAAATGTATATTTATCTTTTTATCATTTAACCAGCCCTGTGCTAACAGGTCTTACTCTGCACTTTCGATGATGGGCCAGTTCAAGTTTCAGCCAAAATTGAGTCTGGGTCATCCTTAAAATCTCCGGCCGCGTGTATGTGTGTGTTCTTTTCATGGTATGGTGCCTTGTGGAGACGAGGAGAACCAGAGAGCAATGCTGCCTGGAGGTTTCATTCCTTAAAATGTCTCCCATGGCAGAACAGTCTTAGCAGAGGTGCCAGACTTATACCTACCACTTGTATTATGCAGCAGCTATGTAGGATGATTTGATGGCCAAGCCCATCAATTGAAGTGCACTAAAGAAGGCAATGGTAAACCACTTCTGTTCTTTTACTGAGAAAACCACATGGATGACACAACAGAATGATTGTTGGCACTCAACTTGTTACTGAGGAAGAGCACAGCTTGAGCATGAAGTGGCTTGATCCAGGTCTCGGAAGTCTAGCTGGTGGTGCTGACAAGCAAGAAAAAGAGAATTCATAGCTGCAAAAGCCAAATCCTGGTCAGAATTTGGCCAAACAGAAGACGAGAGATTGTAGAGGAACACTGTCTATATGGCAACCAGGAGTCGCAAATGACTTGACAGCACTTTATTTGTGTATGTGTGTGTGCTTTGCAGGATAAGTGTTTTCAGTATTGGCCCGCAGAAGACTCAGTGAAGTACGGAGACTACACTGTCGAGATCAAAGCAGATACTCAGTGTGACGACACCTTCAGCCTCAGAGACCTGGTACTCACATATGAACCAGTAAGTACTCAGCATGATGTCATATGGCTCCTTTTTTAGGGACACCTCCTTGTATCTAAACTTAAAGTCCATTACTGACCATATAGGACACTCTATAGTTCTACAGTTACAGACTGTAGTCCATCTGTTTCTCTGTATACTCTATTACCCCGTTCTTCAATGGTCAGGACCCCCACAGGACCACCACAGAGCAGGTATTATGTGGGTGGTGGATCATTCTCAGCACTGCAGTGACACTGACGTGGTGGTGGTGTGTTAGTGTGTGTTGTGCTGGTGTGAGTGGATCCGACACAGCAGTGCTGCTGGAGTGTTTAAACACTGTGTCCACTCACTGTCCACTCTATTAGACACTCCTGCCTTGCTGGTCCACCTTGTAGGTGTACAGTCAGAGACTATACACATGTTGAAGAACCTGTCCCACCCCATGTACCACTCTCTGAAAGCAGTGGGCAGCTCCTTCAGTGCCTGGCTGCTGCACCTGCGGTGTGTGAAGGAGAGATACCGCAGATCCTTCCTTCCGGCCACTGTCAGACTGTATAACAGCTGCGGCCCTCAGTAGTCTATTTCTACAGTAGTCTATTTCTACTATGTGCAATAAAACTCAGTAGTCTATTTCTATTTCTACTATGTGCAATAAAACTGCTTACTTTATTTATTACTGCTCTAGTGCTCTACTATGTGCAATACCTAAATTCACCATGCATAGCATAATCTGTTTACCATCACCATGTGCAATGTTTCCTCTGGCCTTAGTCTTCTGGATTAAAATTTTTAGTATTTTGTTTATATTTTCTGTATTTTTTGTATATATAGATCTTATTTATTATTTGTATATTTCCAGACACTTCTGTTCCTTCCTCTGTGCTGCTGTAACAGTGTAAATTTCCCCACTGTGGGATTAATAAAGGATTATCTTATTTTATCTTATTGCTCATCTGCTGCTGCGCAGTGCAGTGTTGGTCATCCTCTAGTCTTTCACAGGATGTTGCCCACAGGACGCTGCTGACTGGATAGTTTTGGTTGGTAGACGATTCTCAGTCCAGTAGTGACACTGAGGTGTCCAGCAGCACTGCTGTGTTTGATCCACTCACACCAGCATAGCACACACTAACACACCACCACTGTGAGAATGATCCACACCCACATAATACCTGCTCTGTGCTGGTCCTGTGGGGGTCCTGACCATTGAAGAACAGGGTAACCTAATGTACCTAATAAAATGGCATGTGGGTGTTAATTCTTATCATTCTTTATACACCAGTATGTTCTTCTTATATTCCATCAAGTTATTACAGGCTATTAAAGAGAGAAGTTGTCATACATCAACATTAGTTCTGTTTTCAGTCAGCATTACTGAGTTATTGTGTGTGTGTGTGTGTGTGTGTGTGTGTGTGTGTGTGTGTGTGTGTGTGTGTGTGTNTGTGTGTGTGTGTGTGTGTGTGTGTGTGTGTGTGTGTGTGTGTGTGTGTGTGTAAAGGACAAGGAGACACGTTTGATCCGGCACTTTCACTTCCACGGCTGGCCAGAGATTGGCATTCCAGCAGAAGGGAAGGGAATGATTGACATCATCGCAGCGGTGCAGAAACAGCAGCAGCAATCGGGCAACCACCCCATCGTCGTGCACTGCAGGTAAAGCATGCTGCACATTCTCATACACACTTAGTGAAGAGTTTATTAGCTGCACCCTCTAGTACCATAAGAACCCTGTTTACCTACAGAACAGCATCAGTTCTTTGTGACTTGATTTAGGATTTGAAAAGGGTACAACAGTAGAACAGTTAGAATAGCTGCACCCAGAAAGAATCGGATGACAGGAATGAAACCCGGTGGGTAGGTTTGACATTGTGAGACATGCAAATGACTCAAGTTGCACACTCGGCCATGCATGTGACGTAAGCAAAGACAGGCCTTGCAGACATTCAGCAAGCAGTGATGCCTCCATGAGTCATCCTGTTAGTGCCAGCACCATCGCCAAAGACTGCGATGGAGTCATGGAGTGACTCAGAATGGCAGCAGGCATCTTCAATGACGAGTCCTGCTTTTGTCTTGGTGGAAATGACCAACGAATCTGTGTATGGAGGCACCATGGTCAGCACCAAGACAGTTTGTCATGGCATGTCACATGTCTAGAAGGCCTGGCGTCACTCCACCTCCACCCCTACCACACAATCTGTGAACTGTGGCTGGAACTGTGTGAGGATATTCAAGCTGCATGGGATGGATTATCACAGGACACCATTAGGAACCTCTACAACTCCATGCTGAGACGTCTGGCATGTTGGGTTGATGCCATACTGAGCGATAATACTTCTGTACGTGTAGCCCAATAAATGTTGCTCATATCAGTCTAAATTTATCATAATTTATTGTTCCTGGTAACCTTTATCCACTATACTTCTGATGATGGGTGTATAATTAACAGCTTAGATGTCAGCTTCGTGTTGGGATCGGTATCAGCAGATGCTTAAGTTTGTAGTATCAGTACTGGACATGAATAAGTGATGTCGGCCCACCCCTGTTTATAGTCAGTTCCTAAGTCATTATGATTAGGCCTGTCACGGTTGTTACATAATTTCAGTTATCTGAGATGACCACAATCATTTAAAATTCCCGAAATTGTTTTCCAGGTCTAACTTGGTGCTCTAACTTTCTTAGAAGGCTGAGCTGAATAATGTTCATTTGTTTGTTAGCTGTCTTGCTAATTCTTTGTTTTTAGCAAGTATGCTAGCAGAATTAGGTGTGCTTAGATTTTCTTAACTCATAATCCTGTACATCTACGCATGTTTGTGTGTGCAGTGTTGATTCTACAGTATAGCCAGTGTTGGCTACTAAGTTAACACAGCTAGCAAGTAAGTGGCTAATCAGCCAGTCTGGCCACTTTAGCCTTGAGGTTTAGTGGTTGCTGAAGTGCAATGATAGGCTAAACTTTCATGGTCTTGGCAGCCTGGAAATGCAGTTTTCACACCCCCTGTTTTACAGTGTAAACATGCATTGTGAACACATACTTATGTTTGTGTGTGTGTGTGTGTGTGTGTGTGTGTGTGTGTGTGTAGCGCCGGAGCAGGTCGTACCGGTACGTTTATTGCCCTCAGCAATATTCTGGAGCGGGTGAAAGCCGAGGGCCTGCTGGACGTCTTTCAGACTGTGAAGAGTTTGCGCATGAAACGGCCACACATGGTGCAGACCGTGGTATGTACTCAGCCTCTTAGAGCTGCGTTTCCCACAATGCTCTGCAACATAGCTATAGCAGAGGAATGGCTGGTTGGCTGTAGAGGATGTGTGCACTCATTTCCACTTGAACGTGGCACTTGAATGCAACAAATCGTCACTGTCCAAAGAAAAACAAGTCTCTCCAAAATGGTAACTTTACAGAAGAGGGCAGAAATGGAAAGTCAGTGGAACCAGACGTCCTTCCAAGCGAGTTTCGACCATTTCTGTTGGTCCGTTCATCATGAAATTTCCAGACAGTGTAAACAGCAGCTCATGTAATCAAATGATGTATAAAAGTAAAAATTGACAAAAGTGGAGAAACATGTTTTTGATTGGACAGTGGTGATATGGTGAATTTCGCTCAGGAACTGTGAAATGAATTCATAAACGAAATCTCTTGGCTTGCTTATGAATCAATCTCTCCATCTCTTTCTCTTTCTCTCTCTAGGAACAGTATGACTTCTGTTACAGAGTGGTACAAGACTTTGTCGACATTTTCTCCGACTATGCCAATTTTAAATGATCAAACCTGCCTTATACGTTTCTGTTCAGTGCTTTTTTATATACCAGCCGGTCAGGATTTTACCCCGTAACTGGATCAAATTAGCTTCTATTTTGCTATGCACTTGACCTCTTTAAAGATCATATCTATCTGTAATATAATGTCATATACTAAAGCTACGAAGTGGGTTTAAAAAACTGTATTAAGGCGGAAAGGAGTGACCATATTTGAATTCACCATGGTCTTAAATTGTCTTTTCGGTCTCCTCATATCATTTCAGACAGACTTTGGTTTCTTTGTACGGCAGTGTTGTTTTTACCTTTCTTTTATTTTTGAAGCTCTGGGTCTTACCAACTAAACAGTTTTGTTTTTTAACCGATGTAAAGTTTGTAAAGCTGTAGGTATTGTAAATGTATTTATGTATTGTTGCTGACAGTCCATTCTCACATTTTAAAACTTTTATGTTGGTGTTGAGAGGTTTTATTTATTCTGATTTACATACTATTACTGTCCATTTTTATTTCTACCTGAAAATCGAGCAAACCCATCCCTAACCGCATTTCCACCGATACATCGGGAACTCAATGAGTCCACATTACGAACGAAGAAGGAAACGGAAAAGCTACAGATTTTTGTATCAAAATTAGCTCCGAGTGAACGCACCAGGGACAGCTCTGCTTCCATCCAAGCGCCTTCAGTAACGTGTCCTAAAAACAGATCTCTCAGGATCACTACCAAGCAGCTGGTGGTCCTGCCTGTCTCCGGGTCGACATGGCTGGTAAAGACTGCACTGGTTGACGAAGCACACTGATTAATGTCCAATGCCCTGCACAGAGCCAAGGATTTACAATAGAGAGAGATGATGTGTAATTAAAAGATGATATGTACGTGTTGTCTGTGTGATTCCCTTTCATAAGCAAAGCTTTCAGGAGATTGCCTTTTAGTTAAAGGCCCAATATCATGAACAAAATGGCTTTGATGTAGCGTGTAGTGTGTACCACTGTCAAACCGAAGGTACCGTTTTCTCAAAATGTACTATTCACTCCATACAGCTGCAAAATTAGCTC
>JAVGWN010001014.1:0-13052 GCA_034552555.1 Semaprochilodus insignis
AACTGCGGTGTAGCTCACTCAATGAGCCAGCCCAAGTAACCACATAGTTACGGAGTGGCCAGCCCAAGAAGCCATGGTGGGGGGAAGTCACTGTCAGCCAGTATAATGGTGAATCCGACGGGCAACTTGTTCGTATCCTCATGTTGCCACAAGTGTGTCCCTGAGGATGCTCCATTAGAGCTAGCAGGGAAACATCAAAACTTGCAGCACTCCAGAGGAGCCAGCACTCTTCTGTCCACCTCCAAAGTTCCTTCCACCTTCAAGGCACATCATCAGAAGGCGGGGCTTCCTAGTGTTTAAACCACCAAATATACTGTGGCACCACTGTGGGAGGTGAATGGGTATGCTTACAACAGCTGAAGCAGTGGTTACAGTTTTCATTTTGGTCGGAGAGCCTCTATAAACCTTGCCCATAACCGTGCAATAAAGATGCAAACAAATCTTGCAGCCTTGATATAATGACTTGAGATGCATGAACACTCCTCTACACATCTCCAGCTTATTTGCGTTTCACCACTTAAGCATACATAGAGGCCATGTTCGCACGTTTTCACACAAACATGTGCCCGGATCAGTCAAACATCCCTCCGAACCAGCCCACTCTCCACGGGCGGTTGATGGGGGGTGAGCAATGTGCTCCAGTTTTGCTGAACCGCTAATGAGGACGATGATGGGCAGTGACAGAAAGACCAGCACCCAATGGGGGGGCTCCGAGGGACTCCAGCCTTTAATACACCCCCAAACTGTCCCTCTACAGGATATTTGCTTCAGCCTGTTGCTCCCCCCCCACTTACTGATATTTTGGCATATGTGTCCATGGTGGATGCGTGACTGGTGAATGTCACTGTTGTTTGTCGAGGTTGTTATTCGCACTTTGTTCCCGACTTTGTTGCTTGTTTTGGTAGTACAATTCGTGTCGCTGGTGCAGGCTTGGTACGAGCTCGTGTGTGTGTACATGTTCATGTCAGAGTGAGTATACGTCAAAGAGCCGAGAGAGTGTACGCCCCAAACTGTGCAGTGAAACCAGATCCTCGTCGGGCCTTAGAGAAATGCCGCATTTTTGGTCAGAGGGAATCCGGGGACGTCTCCAAAAGACCGTGATCCTTGTGAAGGATGACGGGAAATCTGGGAGAGAAGGAAATAAGTGAAAGCTGTTCGGTGAACTCGCGTAAACTTTTCTGTCTTTGTTCTAGAGCTGTAAGAAATTGCGGGTATGTTTGAGTGATTTATGGAAGTTATATTTTTGAAAAGTTTGGTTTCGTTGCCACATGTGTCCCAGTTGTGTCCTCGTGGGGTTTCTGGATAGACGAAACAGTGCCCTCCATAGGACTGCTCTGTAACTGATGGGAAAAGAGCCACACAAAAGCATAGACAGCCTGCGTTTCTGCTGCCTTGTCTCCAACAGCTATAAAATTGACCTGGACAGTTGCTATTTCAGTCCCTATGTACAACTACTGATTTATTATACTGCCATGTATAGTAATACTATAAAAAAGGAGTTCTACTAAAAAGTGACTCTATTTAATGCCTTGTGTCCTTTTTAAATCCATGTATTTCATACGTCAAACTCCTGTTATTTTATAGGCAAGTGTATATGGCTAGACTGTCCGCTTGACCTTATGCATTGTGTCTTATCCACAGTTACAGTCTGAGTGGAGGAGATGGGCAGTTCTCCATAAATCCTGCCACAGGGCAGATTATAACCAGTTCCCTGTTGGACCGTGAGACGCGCAGCAGCTACCAACTGCTGGTGATGGCGTCAGATGGTGGGCAGCCGACCTCACTCTCCAGCTCAGCCTTGGTGTCTGTGGTAGTGACTGACATCAACGATAACCCTCCGCGATTTCACCATCACCCCTACGTCACACACATACCTGCCTCTACCTCCCCAGGTGAGTGGTTTAAGAACTGGACTTGGTCAAAATACATGAAATGCTTCATGGCATAATTCACAGAATCCATATAATCATGGTAATCTATTCCATATCTCGTTTCTGTTGTGTGCAGGTTCACTAGTGTTTGCTGTAACAGTAACCGATGAAGACTCAGGCTCCAATTCTGAGCTGCACTACTCTCTCAGTGGCCGGAATTCCGAGAAGTTCAAGATCGACCCGGTTCGTGGTGCCATCACGGCCAGCGAAAAACTGGCTGGCAGCTCCGAGGTCACTTTTACAGTTCGTGTCAAAGATGGCGGCAGCAACCCCAAAACAGACAGCACCACTGTGACCGTTCGGTTTGTGACAGGAGGGGACTTTCCCATTATCAAGCTCAAAGACAAAAGCTTCACCTTCCCAGAAAATCAAGCCATAAACACTATCGTCACAAGGGTTTCCGGCACATCTACCAGGGCTGGGCCCTTGTCGTACTACATCGCAAGTGGCAACTTGGACAATGCATTTCACGTAGACCAGCTTTCGGGCGAGCTGTCCATCAAAAGGCCTCTAGACTATGAGAACATTGAGAAGTATGTCTTGTGGATAGAGGCGAGGGATCAAAGCTTCCCTCCATACTCAGCATATGAGAAAATTGAAATCACGGTGTTGGATGTTAACGACAATAATCCTGCTTTCGAGAAAGAGCCATTCCATGCTGAGATTCTGGAGAACGTCTCCCCTCAGAGAGTGCTTGTGGTGTCCGCTCTGGATCAGGACAGTGGCCCCAACGGACATCTGGAATACACCATCACCGATGGAAACAAGGAAAACAGCTTCAGCATTAATCGCGCCACGGGAGAAATCCGCACCACTCGACCTCTGGACAGGGAGAAAGTGTCTCAGTATTCCCTGAGCGTGAAGGCGACCGACCGTGGTGCCCCACCAAGAAGCAATACAGTCAAAGTGATCATTAGTGTGCTGGACGTGAATGACAACGCTCCCAGATTCTCCAAAATCTTCAGTGCTACAGTGCCTGAGAATGCCCCCATAGGTTACACCATCACCCGAGTGACAACCACCGATGAGGACGTGGGTGCCAACTCTGTGAGTCGCTATTCCATCAGTGACACCAGTCTTCCCTTCAGCATCAACCCTAGCACAGGAGACATAACCATCAGCAGGCCTCTCAACAGAGAGGATACCGACCATTACATCGCCAGAGTCTCTGCTCACGATTCGGGCTGGACAGTCAGCACTGATGTCACCATATTTGTGACGGATGTAAATGACAATGCCCCGAGATTTAGCAAGCCGTCCTACTACCTTGACTATCCTGAACTGACAGAGATCGGATCGTTAGTCACCCAGGTCTCTGCTACAGACCTCGATGACGGATTCAATGGTAAAATATTCTATTTTATTAGGTCTCAGTCGGAATACTTCCGCATCAACTCAACTACTGGAGAGATCTTCATCAAGCAGCAACTGAAGTATCAAAACTCAACCGGCCACAGCAATGCTAATATAAACAGACACAGTTTCATCGTGACAGCGTCTGACCGGGGCGTCAAACCGCTCATGAGCGAAACCACTGTGATTGTGAACATAGTGGACAGCAATGATAATCCACCCGCATTCGAAGCCTCCTCCTACTTCACCCCCGTCACTAAGAGCGTCAAAGTTGGTACTAAACTCATCAAAGTCACAGCACAGGATAAGAAGGACTTCGGCGTCAACTCTGAAATTGAATATGTAATATCAGGGGGCAACAGTTCAAGTAAATTCCGTTTGGATAAGCAGACTGGATGGGTCACGGTCGCCTCTTCTCTCACTTCTGATATGAATAAAGCCTACCTGCTTGAAATAACAGCAAGGGATAAAGGGAATCCTCCTCTATCAGATAAAACCACCCTTAAGATTGCCGTCACAGAAGAGAACCATCACACCCCCGAGTTCTCCCAAAGCCAGGTCACTGCCACGGTGTCTGAAAGTCTGACTGTGGGTACTGCAATCCGCACTCTGTCTGCAAGGGATAAAGATAAGGACAAACAAATGAACGGTCTCATCGCGTACGACATCTCCTCGGGTAATGACGATGGGCTGTTTGCGATCAACAGTAAAACAGGAGTCTTATCTTTGGCAAAGCCCTTGGATTATGAGAAAAACCAAAAGCATGAGCTTAGAATCTCAGCCACGGATGGAGGATGGATCGCAAAGACCAGCTATGTTACAGTTAACATCCATGTCACTGATGTAAATGATAATTCTCCGGTGTTTGAGCCCGATGAATACTTTCCTGTCGTGCAGGAGAATGTCCCAAGTGGCACCACTGTCGTGAAACTGAATGCCACAGATAAAGACTCGAGCCCAAATGCTGTGATGGCTTACGTCATTCAGTCCTCCGACAGTGACCTGTTTATAATAGATCCCAACACCGGAGTTATAACTACCCAGGGCTTTCTTGACTATGAAGCCAAACAAGTATATCATCTGACAGTAAAAGCCTTCAATGTACCCGATGAAGAACGATGCAGCTTTGCAAACGTCAACATTCAACTCAAAGGAGCCAATGAATATGTCCCCCGCTTTGTATCCAAGCAGTACTACTTTGAGGTTTCAGAGGCTGCACCCAAGGGCACCATGGTCGGAGAGGTATTTGCAAGTGATAGGGACCTAGGAGAAGACGGTGTCGTCTATTACTTGATTTTTGGCCGAAGCAGGAGAAAAGGCTTCGGCATCAATAAAAGCACGGGCCAGATCTATGTCACCGGACCTCTGGATCGGGAAAAAGAGGAAAAAATCTCCTTGAAAGTTCTTGCCAAAAATGCTGGAAGTATCAGGGGGGCGGATATTGACGAGGTGTTTGTGAACATCACAATTCTTGATGCCAATGATCCTCCAGTGTTTACCCAAGAGCTGTATGATGTCCAGGTGAGTGAAGGACTGTCACCTGGAGGTCTGGTCACCTTTGTCAGTGCCGAAGACTCGGACTCGGTGCCGAGCTGGAGCAGATTCACCTACTCTATCGCTGCCGATCATGAGAAAAACGCATTTACCATCAACCCACAGACTGGACAGGTGTCTATAGCGGCTGAGCTGGACCGTGAGACCGTACCTGTGTACAACCTGACCCTGTTGGCTATCGACTCAGGCTCACCCGCAGCCACAGGCACTGCCACCTTAATCGTGACCCTGGAGGATATTAATGATAACGGGCCCACCTTGCTGACAACAACGGGAGAGGTCATGGAGAACCAGAGACCGGGAACACCGGTGATGACCCTCAGCTCTACTGACCCAGATTTGGCACCAAATCAAGGACCCTTCTCCTACAGTCTTCTTTCAAGTGGCTCTGCTGTGACTTACTTCACCTTAACCTCATCTGGGGAACTTAGCACCAGTCGAGAGATTGATCGAGAACAGATCAGCGATTTTTATCTTTCTGTGGTCATCAAGGACTCTGGCGTTCCTCAGATGTCCTCCACGGGAACGGTCCGTGTCAGAATTAACGACCAGAATGATAACCCATCCCAGCCTCGCTCTGTTGAGATCTTCGTTCATTATTTTGGGAATATGTTCCCTGGAGGATCCCTAGGAATTGTGAAACCTCAGGATCCGGATATACAGGACACGTTCCATTGCTCCTTGGTCCCTCCTGCTGCCAGTCTGTTTAGCATACCCACAGGAACCTGCAACCTTAACTCAAACGCTCGATCCACAGATGGCACATTTGATCTGTCCGTGCGGAGCAATGATGGTGTCCACGCGGCTGTCAACAGCAATGCTCGTGTTTTCTTCATGGGGTTCAGTAACGCTACAGTGGACAACAGCATACTCATTCGTCTCAGTTCCCAAAGTGTCAGCAGCTTCCTCACCGATCACTACCTCAGCTTCTTGCACATTGCGAACTCACAGCTAGCAGGTTTGGGTACTGGGGTGCAACTCTACGGGGCGTTCGAGTTGAACAACCAGACTTTCCTCATGGCAGCTGTCAAACGTGGCCACGGACAGTACGTCAACCCAAGCGGTGTAGCTACCTTCTTCCAAAGCATAAAAGAGGTGCTGCACCGGCAAAGTGGCGTTAAAATCGACTCCGTGGACCATGATCCCTGCACGCACAACCCTTGCCAGAACGGTGGCAGCTGCAAGCGGCGCCTCAGCGTTGGCCCAGACATGATGACAATGGAAAGCGTCCCGGTCATTCTGGTTTCAAATCGCCCTCTACAGCCTTACATCTGTAACTGTAAACCTGGCTACGCGGGTAGTCTATGTGAAACAGACATCAACGAATGTCTTCCATCACCTTGCCACAATGGAGGAACCTGCCATAACCTTGTGGGAGGCTTTTCCTGTTCCTGTCCAGAAGGCTTCACCGGGATGGCCTGCGAGAGAGATGTCAACGAGTGTCTGTCTAATCCGTGCAAAAATGGGGCACTGTGCCAAAACTTCCCCGGGGGCTTCAACTGCCTGTGCAAATCCGGATTTGCAGGTAGAGTATAGCTTGTCACCTCGGGAGTCGTTCAGATAGTCTATGAGCAAACACAGCCACAGATATTAGTCGAGGCACATGCACCCAGTACTTGCACACACACACATCCAACAATGTTTTGATCCAAGAAAAATATTTGCTTCCAAGCAATTGGAGAGGTGTTGTAACCCTAGCACGCGGCGATGACTGCCAAAAGCCATTTGTTGTTAGGGTTTACGGGTTGGGGGGTATCAGCTGTGATGCATATCAACTTGTCATGTTTACTTTAAAGGGAAAGGGATGATACAGCTTTGACCCTAATAAGGACAAAACTGTAGGCGGCCCATGAGTGCACTTGAGTCGAGTTTCACTACCTGCTTTCCACGGTTAAAAGCCTTCGTGTGTTTGTACTTTAAAGAGCTCTCCGAGTTAAGAGTTCATCTGGCCCACTGTTTAATGCAGTCTTGAAGGGAAAAAGACTTCGACAATGCTCTTCTGTTCATTGTTGAGTGTAACGCGCACATGAAAAGTGATCTAATTAGAGCAGCTCCCGTAGTGTCAACACGTAGCGCTGTACATCACCCCTTGCTAAATGTAATGGGCAATTGAAGACTTCATAAAGACAATGGCACTGGTGTCTGTAAGGGCAGTAAATGCACTTAGGCGTTTGCGATAACATTAGTTTGAATCGGGTCTGTTTGGGCAGCTGCTGGCTGTAGTTTTTGGAAAGAGCTCTTCAAACGCAGCCGCAGCAGACGGTTTGTCTCTGGCTCGCTCAGGCTTTGAGTCATTACTGTCCTTTTTTATTATGACCATAACAAATGACCACGAGTATTCGGGTCCGAGGCCCCAGATAAATGAGAGCCGCTGAAGAATTACACCTATTGACTTACAGTAGTTTGCCTGCCCTTTTGCTGAACCCCCGACTTCCTGTTTTGCAGGCCTGGTTGTGGTGAAGGAATTCGTGTCCCTTAAGCTATTTGTCTTGTGTTCCTTTAACCAGGGAGCGCAAATGAGAGTAGCTAACATCAGATTCGCTGCATGTATGAGTTTGCATGGCACGTACCGTCTTGTGTTGATGGTAGACATGTTTTTTTTTTTCCCCCATTGTGATTGTGTAGTCATTTGTGTAGTCATTTTATGGGGCCTCCCAGATCCTGTGAAAAGAGGGCAGATATGCTGAGTTAGTGCTTTCATGACAGGTATATATTTCCACCTGCTATTTTCTCAGAAACTCGGGTGCATTTACAAGGCGAGAGACCCTTACGTCTGGGAGGGGGGGGGTAGCGGGAGTATACCACTAATGGAGAGAGCTCTGGTGGTTTCTGGGAGCGCCATACTTGAGCAGTTCTTCACCGTTTGCTTATGTCATCCTCACCTCATTCGTTTTCATTTGTGTTGTTTCATGAACTCAGGGAAAACCTGTGATTCCATCATCAATTACTGTGAGTGTAACCCCTGTTTTAACGGAGGTTCCTGCCAGAGCCGTGTGGAAGGCTATTACTGTCACTGTCCGTTTGGTAAGTTATCACTCCAGCTGCAGGGGCCAGGTGTTCCAGCCCTGTTCTCATGCAGTGTTTATCAGACCTGGCTAGATTTGAGGCCATGGATGGAAGATATCAAAATACAGTCAGAGTCAAATGTGTAGCCTAAAGCTCTCTGTATGCAAGGAACTTAATGTAGCATGCTCTGAGTTTGTTCATTGTTCAGTTTGTTATTGTTTGATTGTTTGTTATTTAGTGTTCTGTGACATGGTAATCCTTTTCCAACACTTGTTTGTGAAATGTTTGTGTGTTACGGGCAAACAAAAGATTCAAATGGTTCTTATTTACTCACATCTATTGCCTAGGTGTATTTGGAAAACACTGTGAACTGAACAGCTATGGATTTGAGGAGCTCTCATACATGGAGTTTCCCAGCCTGGATCCCAACAACAACTACATCTACATCAAGTTTGCCACTCTGAAGGAAAACGCCTTGCTCATGTACAACCACGACAACCAGACTGGCGACAAGGCCGAGTTTCTGGCCCTGGAGATCTACGAGGGCAGGATGAGGTTCTCCTTCAACCTGGGGAGCGGCACATACAAGCTGATGACTATGGTTCGGGTTTCCGACGGTCAGTTCCACACGGTCATAGCCAGGAGGGCTGGAATGGTGAGTCATGATTAAAACTGCTTAAATAGCTTCTGCAAACGATTCTGGTTCTGGTTATTTCATTGGATGTTTTTTTCCATCCCATCGTTTGTTCTACGCGGTCTATGCAAAACAGATTTTGTGTAAAACAAACTTTTTTGAAGGAGAGCGAAGCTGACACTGACTCGCAGTCATGTTTAGCGCTTTTCACACACTGTTACGGTCACGAGCTGCATTCGGAGATGGGTTTGTTTGAAGCAGGGGTGTTTTTGCAGCACAAGCCGCCCATGCCAGTTGCTTTTGCTTATGGTTCTTGCTCGGCCAGTAATTACATTTGAACGCTCCTCATCGCTCGTGATTGGTGCTCTTTAGCGCCGAGATAGCGGTTTGAATTCCTTGCAGCGTGCTCGGAATCCACTTGTTTTCCTGCCGTGCGCTGAATCAGGGCCGTGGAGCCTCCACACAGAAATCACCAGCTTGTCAGAAGGTTCATACCACAGGTCTCCAGCCCGGATGCGCGATCCGTCGTTCAACCTTTAGAGTGCTGGGAGCGCAGCGGAAGCTGGTAAAATCGTTAAATCGCTGGGCTTTGAGGTAGCGCAGAGAGGGACGTTGTGAGTAGCCCTGTTCTCTAGCTCCTTCTCTAGCCACATTTGTTGGCTAGTACAGGTTGGGATGTGGTGAACTTCTGAGGCTGGTTAGAGGGGTTCTGTGGAGGAGAGTCAAGAAGGAAAGGGGGGCTGGGCCTATAGCAAGTCCCCACGGAGGTGTAAAGAAAACCTGATCCCTGTGTTTGGAGAAGGTGATTTGGGTCATTTAGGTGGTTCTGTGCTGGTGTGTGCGTGTTATTTTTTTTCTCCGACGTGGATTTTGAGCAGATGTTAAAGTCATAAGCAACCCCTGGTCGCCCCCCCTGTGGTTAAGGTTGAACCCAAGATGTCAAGGCTACTTTTGTTTAGTTAAGATGTTCCAGTCTGGCCCAAAGGCAGCTGCCGTTGTTTTTACTTCCCCATTATGACTGTAGATTCTCTGTTTCTATCGCAGATAGACAGCACGATTTGAGGGCATGTTAGCAGCCCGGCAGCAGCATTTCATTTTTTTTAATCTGCTAGCATCCAGCTCACGTCAAACTTTCCAAACAGTATCTGCTTAGAATCTTTATGGTTTGCAATACTTGATATTTGCCAGCATGCGGGCGAAAATACATCTCAGATCATTGCCTGAGGCAAGACGACTACAGCTCCGAAGTGAAGATTGTTGAGGGACAGTTTTAAATCGTTTGTATTATAGGAAGATCTAGGTTAAGATCGGGCCGCAAGGATGTTTGAAGTAAATGAGAGTTGAGTGCATCACAGCTGGCTCCTTTTCGGAGAAGAATGCCACTGAAGCTCACACATTGACACACTCTGCTCCGCAAGAAGGCCCCCTGTTGTGATAAAACAAACTCATGGCGTTTACAGACTGTAACCAACGTTAACACTATGATCCTGATAGTTTGAAACAGGCCAAACCATTTGAACCTCGTTTCATACATCCTTTTTTTTTTCTCTACAAAGACATATGTCACAGTTGTTTGGGACTCTTGATGGCATATCTGCCTGAGGTCGTTGGTCTTTGGTCAGATTTGGCCTTTTATATTGAATAAATCTGATTCCATGGGCCCCCAGAACTGATCCCGGACCAGTGCGGCTTGTCGCTGTGGATGATGTTCTTTGAAGTGTAGAGCAGCAGTAATAAAAAGCCCAGATGGTCGAGCCATGCGGTAACTCAACTGTATCAGTGTACACCAAGCTGCAGAAGACAAATACGTCTTGTTTCCATCCTTGGTTTGTTTTCTCGCAGCAGTATTTCACTGGCTGAACCCTCAGCTCTGCGTTAGCGATTAGCAACGGGGGCTTTCGTGGGCCTCTGACGGTCTGTGTCCCCCGCGCCCGCCATGTTTACCCAGAGGCCTGTGTGGGCACTGAGCCTCGCCCCCGTTTTTCAACACCTTTGCGCTCTTTCCATCTCTCTTGCCACCCCCTTTTTTCCCTCCCCTCTGTTTTTGGCTAAGCCTCATAAACCACAGAGTTACAGGGCTGGACACAATGGCTGCTAGGAGCCTGTTTGTTTAAGGAAAGAGAAGAATGATGTTTCTATTAAACTTACCGTAACTCTTTATTTCGTTCACAACAATCCTCCCAATCGGATTTCTCCTCAAATGAACTTCGGCTGGATTCGCTGAGGTCACCTGAGGCGCCTCGGCTTAAACGAGCAGCCAGTCCAAAAGGCTAACATTGCTAATAAAGAATGGAGGCTAGTAGCAGCCCTTTAGCAGCTCTGTGCATTAGTATATTCCCAGTAATTGTTAGCATTGATAGCATTGTTAGTAGTCCTTGAATATGGCTCCACACTAACCACATCTGTCATGTTCTTATTAACATAGGTTGCTTTGTCATGGCAGTGACTTCTTTATTGACTAGTCCATTCCGAAATTGTAGCGTTGCTAACAAAGACAGAAAGCTAGTAATTAGCGTATGACCCCAAATGAGAATATGCTTAGTGGCCTAATATCTTCTGTTAATTGTTAGCATTGCTAATATTTCTTTCGGTCTTCCTGGTCTGAGTTGTGAACTGCTCATGTGAACTGCTGGAGCTGCTGGGGTCATTTGGTGGTCCATCAAAAATGCTAACATAACTACTAAGAATATAGAATTGCTTATTATATAGTTGGCAGTAAGCAAAACTCACTGCTAAGTTGACTGCTCCAGGATCTTCAATGAATTGTTAGCATTGCTATTGATGCTCGTGTTTCTTTAGTCGGGCTACATACACAATAATCATCTTAGCATTGCCATGTTAGCATTGAAGTTAATGTAGTCTTCAATTTCTCTCACAACAATTTTCTTGGCTTGATTGGTCGTTATATGAACTTCAGCTGAACATATAGGGAGATGGAGATTGTATACTTTAATTAGCAAAACTAACTAAAAATAACAAACTTATTTTATTTTATCGTATGTCTTGTGTTCATCTATGTTTATTGTTTATTATATTCAATGTACTCTTGTTTTAGTTGTAATTTATTTATAGTTAAATGTTTATTTGTTGCACGTTGGGACGGAGAGTAACGCAATTTCAATCCTCTGTATGTCTTGTACATATTGAAGTATTAAAACTACTTGACTTGACTAGAGTTTTCAGATTTTGAATAATAAATGTCTAATGCTAATATGCTTTCTCTCTCTCTCTCTCTCTCTTTCTCTTTCTCTCTCTCTCTCTCTCTCTTTCTCTCTCTCTCTTTCTCTCTCTCTCTCTCTCTCTCTCTTTCTCTCTCTCTCTCTCTCTCTCTCTCTCTCTCTATTTTTGACTTTAAGGCTGCGTCTTTGACTGTTGATCTCTGTGGCGAGGAGCAGGAACCAGGTTACTGTGCTGTCAGCAACGTGGCTGTGCACACGGACTGGTAAATACATATACACTTATGTCTCCAGGTTTAAACAAATTGATGCCAACACAATGAATTCAATACCCTCCAACACTGTTCAAGCTTTTCTATCAGTTTTCCAGCCTAAACACATTCAAACGTCTGCATCAAAATACATGGGATTGGTAAAAAAAAATATTTTTGACCACATGGAAGACAGTGCGGTAAGAGTGAAACATACTAAGTTGAATCTGAATATAACAAAATCCAAAAATATATTATTTAATAAAATTATAATTCATGAGAAAGGCATGTATAGTACTTTAGACTTGGTAAAATGCTTTAAAGTGGGGTCTTATAGGGGTCTTAGACTTATGATGAAAAAAGCTACTTTCTAAGCTACTTAAAGATGAATCTTCTAAAACACCTGTCGGACTTCTGGGAAAAACCACACATGACTTTGCTATAAGAATATGAGAACATAACGAAAACAGGTACTAGATGAGCTGCGTAAAATTAAGCTACACGTTAAGTTTAAATTGTGCCTCACACATCCCTACAAATTACATATTGTGTAAACTATATAAATAATAATAAACTCGTGTTTTTGGATGTGTTACCTTTTTTTGTTCTCGTTTATGAATATTAGATATTCAATAGCACAAATGGTTAAAATGCCCCATCTTGGCTTATATAAACAGACTTTACAGCGCTGGCAGGTTGCCTCACATGCTAGCTGGCAACGTATGTACTCTAGGAAGTTACTTATTGAAGGCAAATATTTTCCCATTAAATCGACTGGCCATTTTCACCTCATATTTGCCCTAATTAGCTGCTCTCGCTGCGGGTTTATTTTACTGGGCTGCTTTCGTCAGTGAGTGACTCCACACGTGATGAAGGCCAGTCTGGCTTTGGTTTGTTTGGACAGGGGAGTCTGTGTGTTGTTCAGGGAGTTACTGACCCTTTTGTGCTCTTTCTTTCTTTTTTTTCTTTCTCTATTTCTTTCTTTCTTTGTCTGTTTTTTACTGTTTTCTCTCTCTTTCTCTCTCTCTCTCTCTCTCTCTCTTTCTCTCTCATTCTCTCTCTCTCATTCTCTTTCTCTCTCTCTTTCTCTCTCCCTCTCATTTTCTCTTTCTCTCATTCTCTCTCTTTCTCTCTCTCTCATTCTCTC
>JAVGWN010001015.1:0-13050 GCA_034552555.1 Semaprochilodus insignis
GTTGGGGAAAGACTCCTTCCAATAGAATAGAATACCCTATAAACAATTGTGTGTATTTAGTTTATTTTGGTCTCAGTTAATGCCGGTAAGGTTTAAATAGACCATGATATTTTTAACATATCTAGAATTTGAATACTTATTTTTTTATTATTTTTATTAAATGGTGTTTTTTACTGTGGAACTGCAGCTCGAACTAAACGGCTTGAATGGTCCACATATTGCTAACCTCCGACAGTGCTGGGGGCGTGCATTCGGAAACTGCTGCCCTGTCGCGTTCACTGAGTATTGAGTCTGACTGAACTCATGAGCTACTTCCCAAGGGCCCCATGAGTCGAATCAGATGTGACGGAGCAGGAAAAACAAACAGCTCATGCCAGTGGCTCCCCAGGCTCGAGATCAGGAACCACAGCTCTGTGGGCCCAAAAGCTCCTTCTCAGAGCATTATCTCCTCTCGCTGTTGATATTACTGTGTTGTGATAAGCAGGAGAATCTGAGATGCTCTCCAGATAAGCCACGTGAGGGGAAGCCTCGCGCTAGAAACACAGGAAGCGCTCTGTGCCGAGATTACCGCCGAACTCCACATGTCCTCGGATCGGCCTCGCTGTGGAAGCCATATGCTAGCAGGCACAATGACCTGTTTTGAGAGACGGGAATACTTTTTCCATATGGGGGGTCCGAGCAGTTTACAGCCTTGCCCACTGCAAACGGTCAAATGATGTGTTTGGTTTGGACGGCTTAATCATTATATTCGTTAAAGTCTAGTCTAGTTTAGACTATGAACCCTGCTCTCTCCAGCATGACTCACGCTAAATTAACATGGAAAACACATTCTTAACTCAATCATAAGATGCAGGAACTGCCTCGCAATTCCCGAGGAAGGCTACTGCTAATGAATGTTAGCGGGACAACCCAGTTTGAAAAGCATTCTGCTGGGGCGAATGGCACATTGATGCCTAAACCTCACAAACAGTTTTTCCACTGGAGCTCTGAGGCTAATGTAGCTAACAAGCAGTGGAAGCTTATCTCCACCAATTAGCATCAATTATTCCTCTGCCAGGCCTTTGTCCGCTAGCACGTCCCACGGTTCCCAAAAAATTTGCACCATTCCAACTCTGGAACGCTGGGGCTGATCGGGAATGGTGAGCTTGTTTACAGTTGTTGGGTACTTATGTTTTTCGTAGCCATCAATTTAAAAAAAAGTCCGATTTTTCCCCATCATAGAACCGAATGGGGCGGAAAAGTTGGTGCTCCAGGTTTAAATCACAATGATACACGACTAGTAACACCCTATTAATCTTGAAGGATACCATAGCAACCACCGCACACCACCCTAGCAACCAAGTGGGGTACCATCAGGTAGCGACACCTTAGCAACCAAGAGAACCTAGATCAACCTAGAACAGCCTAGCAATTAGATAGCAACTATCTGGGGTATCACAGCAACCACCTAGCACTATTTTAGCAACATCTTAAGATATCATAGCGACCACCTAGCAACCCCCAGCAACTACCTGGGATGCTAGAACAACAGCCTAGCAATTACATAGCAACTATCTGGGGTATCATAGCAACCACCTAGCACTACATTAGCAACAACTTAAGGTACCATAGCGACCGCCTAGCAACCCCCAGCAACTACCTGGGATGCTAGAACAACAGCCTAGCAATTAGATAGCAACTATCTGGGGTATCATAGCAACCACCTAGTACTACTTTAGCAACAATTTAAGTTACCTTAGCAACCGCCTAGCAACCCCCAGCAACTACCTGGGATACTACAACAACAGCCTAGCAATTACATAGCAACTATCTGGGTTATCATAGCAACTGCTTAACAACACTTTAGCAACAACTTAAGATACCATAGCGACCCCCAAGCAAGCCTGAGCCATACAGTGACTGTGGATGTGTTCAGGAAACTCGGTTTTCCAGTTCTGAAAAAATTCATCTGTAGGAGTTTAATGATCGTACTGGTTGACCAGCACACCAGCACGCACCATATGCTGGTTTTGCTGGTGAGTGGGTGTGCTGGCCTTCTAGCAGCCCCGCAGCTCCAGTGCAGAACTAAAGAGGGAGTAAAGGGTGTACATCTGACTGCTGCTTAACCGCGTCCATTCTCTCATTGTGTCCAGATGGAGGAGGGATACGAACTGGACCTGACCTACGTGACGGAGCGCATCATCGCTGTGTCCTTCCCCCAGAGCTGCTCGGAGGAGACCTACCTCCACAACCTGAAGGACGTCACGCGCATGCTCAAGTCCAAACACGCCGACAATTATTTGGTAAGACGCGCCTGTGTGTTTACACACACACTGGCGGGAGAGAAACCGCTCAGAAATGTAGTCCCTGCAGGAATGAGCTTCGGCTTGCCTGGCGCGGACGTTACGCAACGACTCCTATACAAAGAGGTCTTTTCACAGTCTGGCTTCATAAATAACAATAATTAACTACCGTGTCACTCATTTAGGCTGGGTTCGGTGCGGAGGACGTGGATTCTGTGTTTAGAGTCTCACGCCTTTAGGAGATGTGGAGGAATACCTAGAGATGTTATACGTACTAGAGTTCCTAAATGACAGGATTGACAGACGTTCTTGGTTGCAGTGATGCTCGGGGAGGTTTGGGCACTGTTGTACACTCATCCTCAAAAGAAGAGCTGCACCCAGAAGGAGGTGTGGGATTGCAGTGCTGTTGGGAAGGAAGATAAAGGTCACCAGGATCAATAAATGATGATACATTTAGACTGATATGATCAATATTTATTGAGCTACACATACAGAAGTCTGTTTCTCAGTATGGTGTCGGGCCGCCGTGTTTGCTAACCCAACATGCCAGACGTCTCGGCACGGAGCTGTAGAGGTTCCTAATGGTGTCCTATGATAATCCATCCCATGCAGCTTGAATATCCTCACACAGTTCCTGCAGATGGTGCGGTAGGGGTGGAGGTGGAGTGACACCAGGTCTTCTGGATGTGTGACGTGTGACAACAAACCGTTCATCTTGGCGCTGACCACGGTGCCTCCACACACGGATTCGTTGGTCGTCTCCATCAAGACCAAAGCGGGACTCGTCACTGAAGATGACCCGCTGCCATTCTGAGTCACTCCATGACAGTCTGGCACGACACCGTTGCAGTCTTTGGTGACGGTGACGTGGTGTTAAGGACAGTCATGGTAACGGTCTGTGTGCATGTAGTCCTGCGTGGTGCAGCCGTCTGCCAATGGTGCTGCACTAACAGGATGACTCATGGAGGACATCACTGCTCACTGAATGTCTGCAATCGTGGCTGTTGGCGAGCATGAATCGTTTGCATGTCTCACAATGTCAAACCCACCCACCAATTATCATTCCTGTCGGTTGATTCCTTCTGGGTGCAGCTATTTGTGCAGCTACTCTTTTGACGGCGAGTGTATATGAGTCGTTGTGAGAGGGTGGTGTCTCGTCAATAGCGTGCTGATGAATGTGCTTTGTATCTACTCTATTAGTATTGAATGGTGCAGTATCAGGAGGATCGTTGGTGCTCATTCGGCTGTCTTTGATGTTGACAGCTGTCGTCTGACGTGTGTACCTCTCTTGGCTTTGATCTCATTGTTAGTTGTCTTCGATATTCTTCGATATTGACTGGCAAAGCACTTTGCAGGTGACCTAGAAGCCGGCGGTCAAAGTATCTGCTGGTGTTGGAGCTCTTTGAAGTTCATCAATGAAAGCTGACTGGTTTCCACTAATAGTACATCAGCTTTCTGCATAATTAAGCAGTTAAGATGCAAACAGAGCCATTCATTCTGCACGATTCATTCCCAGTGGTGGTGATGGGAACCAGACGTCCACCTCTAAAAGCTCCCTCACCTGAATAGCTTGTGAACATGCACTCGCCAGATGTCTGAGATGTTGTTTTGCTATAGGTTTGGCCTAAAGGGTGCTTTTAAAACCCATACATGACGTTCGAGCTGAAAGATTCATTGTTTGTGGCATATTTATTTATTTTTTTTAATGTTTTTACAGTGTTTTATTAGTTGTTTCCAATATGTTAAACAATCCGTCTACTATAGTTTAATTTTTTTGTTTGTTTATTATTGTTTTATCAATTTTGTACATAGTATATACTGTATATCGTATTATATACTGTAATTTGCCTTCATATTTGAATACAGCTGCGTTTATTTATATATCGTTGCTGTGTAAAGAAAAACAGGTATCTCCATTTTTGTTGATTTTTACTTTTATGCCTCATTTGATCACATAAGCTGTTTACACTGTGTGGAAATTTCATGGAAAATAGACCAACAGAAATGGCCCAAAACTGCTTGGAAAGACGTCTGGTTCCATTGACTTCCATTCAAATTAAATGAGGGTTTTGGCCTCTCCTGTGAAGTTGCCATTTTGGAGATACCTGTTTTTCTTTGGACAGTGACGATATGTATATATACAGCTCTGGAAAAAAGACCACCTGAAAATGATCAGTTCCTCTGGTTGTACAGTTTCTGGGTTTGTGTAGGACCAAAACGATCAGTTCTGTTTGATTCTATACCCTACTGGAAACACGTCTCCCAAATTCCAGATCAAATATTGTATTTAGATCTGTTTATTTAGAAAATCACTAATGACCCTCCAGAAGCCTGTCTTTAGCACCATGCAGGCTGTGCATCTCACCCCAGCTAAAAAAAAAAAAAAAAAAAAAAAAAAAAAAAAAAAAATCTTACGGTGGTTAAGTGACATTGGAATGAGGTGGAGCTCATCACGGTCAGTAGAGAGTGGTTTTGGCCCTCTGCCAGTCTGTAGCTGTGTTGTCCTGTGTGTTTGCTGCTTGACCTTGTTCTTATGAACCAGACGCTCACTGTATCTGCCAGTAAAGCTAGAACCGACCCTTCTGTTCCTCACTAAGAACCTGCTGTACATGTGGAGATGCTGATTTAAGAAGAAACTGGAGCGGGCTCTTATTTATTTCCAGGGCTGTATATATGGTTTATCCTCATTAATCCAAATGTAGAAACCCGGCCAAGACATGTTTGGTGCTTAAAGTTTGCTTGTAGGCTTTGCGCTGGAGATATGAGGCTAATATAGCTACGACATGCGTATTGACCCTTCAGAAGGACCCCTGAAGGGTTAGGACCCCAGACTACCCCACTCTAGCCACTCTAGGAGTGAATGGTTGATGAATGAAGGTGTACTACTGCTGAGATGGCTATTTGCTGCCAGATTACTCTTCATCTGCTCTTCATCCTTTCTTTCGTCCTCCAGGAGCCACTACAATAACTTCTCCCTGTATGNCACTGTATCTGCCAGTAAAGCTAGAACCCAACCTTCTGTTCCTCACTAAGAACCTGCTGTACATGTGGAGATGCTGATTTAAGAAGAAACTGGAGTGCTCTCTTATTTATTTCCAGAGCTGTATATATATATATATATATATATATATATACACATGCAGTTGTATGTGTGTGTATGTGTATATAAAACGTGCCACTTGTTCTGGGGTGTTTAAGTGTTTAAGCTTTGCGTGCGACTGTACTACATGCTTATTCTAGATGAGCCTCCTGCTTTAGTAACATACAGTATTACATCTATCTGCATCTTACACAGCATATTGTCAGAACCAAAGACTCCGGACCGACGTGAGCAGAGCTAAAAGTCAGGTTGGCTTTATTACACAATAGGACAGTCGAACAAAGCAACAACACACGATCAAACATGTAATGGAATAAGCAAACTCACAGTCAGCAACAGGCGGAGGTCAGAAACCAGTAGACACAAGCAGCGAGGCAGACAAGTTGAGAGGAGTAAGCGAGAGGATGGTCAGAGAAGCGAAAGAGAGGTCGAGAGCCACACAGAGCAACGAGGTAGCCAAAAGTGTAGATCGAAAAGGAGTAGTCAAAGACAAAGGAAGTCGGAACCAGGGATAGCAAGCACAGGAAAGAAACGCTCGGAATTGCTTAGAGGAGAGTCGGCAAAACTTCGCAATGGGGAAGTAAGAGCGTGAGTGTGTGTATTTTATGCTGGGGCTAATGAGTGACAGCTGGGTTCAGAATTCCGGGGCCCGGAAACGAAGCTGATTGGACGGCCAGGAACATGTGGATGCAACATCATCGAGCGAAGCCCTCTGGGAAGTTGAGTCCGGGAGAGTGAAGGAGCCAGGCAAAGCCGGAAGCGTGACACATATATGTTGTATAGTTTCTTAATTATATGTGTATATCAGCTCACTGGCCCAAAACTGAGTCACCTTGCGTGTTTAAGGTGGTAGTGCCGTCAGGCTCCTGCAGATGGCGCTGCACGAGGACGATGGGGCTATAAATCCCTGCGGGGTGTGAGTGATGGGATCCATAGATTGAGAAGAGGTGCTACAGTGCAGTGAATGTCTCGTTCCATGTGTGGTAAATGGCTCCAGAGCAGATGTTAATGATTGGCTAAAAGGAGTGATTGCATTTGGGCGTGCCAAAGACCATAGTGTGAAGGAAGTAGCTGAATCTGCAGGTGTATGGAAGCGTACAGTCATACAGGTCTACCAGCAGTGGCACAAATCCCAGTCTAGAGGGAATTCTCCTCGGAATTGTGCCAAGGAAGGCATCCACCAAATCTGGCACCAACTGCGCAATTCTTAGATGGAAGAGTGTCTGAACATTGATGTGGCCCACATCCAGAAACTTGTCCAGTACATGCCCAATCCAATCCCAGCTGAGCTTATATATATATTGTACAGTGCAGCCGCTTGTTTGTTTCTCTGTGCATATGACCATGAGGTCTTGAATCTTGAGTCTTATGAATTACGTCTGAATGGTGATTAAACACGTAGCCAGCAGTGCCGAAGACTCGTTCATGCTCTGTTTTCTTTCCAGGTGATCAACCTGTCAGAGAAGAGGCATGACCTGACTAAGATGAACCCTAAGGTAATGTAAAAGGATCTGTTTGGAAACGCCTCACTCGCAGCGCTGTGGGTGGAGTGTGTTGACTGCGTGCTTGTAATGGCAGCCCTAGTCATCAGAGTCTGCGGAACAAACTCAGCCCTTATGCAGCACGTCAGGTGTGATCTAGCTCCAGCACTGCTGGTGTAAGGACGTTAAGATCATGGCTTATAAATGGACCCAGTTCAGCTTAATTAGTCCACTTACTGGGGGGTTTTAGTGACCATAGATCTCGAACACACCGGTCAGTACAGGACTAGCAAACCCAGCTATGAGCAGCTGTACACACGTAAAATCATCATCATGCTTCTCATTAAAACACAAAGAGTTCACGTGACTGCAGGACGCCTGTGTTTCGGAAGTGACGGTTCTTAATGCTGCACACCGGTTTCCAGACTCTGGGACACATTTACCACAAAGCAATGGGATCTAACTCCTCACCGCGTGGCCATGAGGTACAGGGATGCAGCTCACTTCCTGCTGTAAAATGTAGGGGTGTGGCTAAAACAAGGCTCCGCCCATATACTAAAATTCTTTGTGATTCAGTACTGACATGAAAACGTAGGGCAGCATTTTTTAAATAAAGTTTTTATATTTAAGAATTAAACTCTGGGTGAGATATTTCACCTTCGCTTAAAAATAACTTAAAAAGATCTTTAAAAAAAAAAAAACTTATTTATTTTGACAACTTGTTTTTTTTTTGGGAGGAAGTCTAGAGGTTATGGGGTTTGGGAACAGACGGCTCCCAATATAAGAACTCTATAAATGATGATTTTGAATATTATTTTGTTTAATGCTTTCTCAGTTAAAGTCTCGGTTTTAACTAGATCCTATCATATGACTGTTTCCCCTACATGGTATTCAGGTTTGGTGGGAGGAGGAGGTGAAATATGATATCAGGTGGTAAAAGTCATTTGATTCTGATGAAAAATTAAGGAAATAATTGGAAAGGAAAGTGGAAAGTGTTTTGAAAGGAGTAATATGATACATTTTAAATATTAAAAGTTAAAAACTGACTATTTAGATTTTAGCTTGACTTCAAGTGAACTACAGTTATGTAGTTATGCAGAAGCTTCTATGAAAAAAATGAAATGTTTTGTTGATTTGTGAAAAGTGAAAATATTTGCACACATCCTCTACAGAGACTTCAAATATAAAATATGTTTTTGCAGTTTTTAATGCACAATTTCTATTTATTACAGTTAGGCCAACTTTAACTTTTGCATAGGCCACATTTTATCATTCAGTTTTATTTTTTATGTTAAATTTAGCCAGGAATTCACTACAGCAGTCTCTAAAACTCGACTGGCTGGTGTCCCTGAATTATTTCAAACTTTTAGTTTCTAGCCACATCCATAGAGCCTGTTACTGTTTTTATTCAGGTTATGATTTTCTTGATCATTTTTGTTCAACTGTAGTCTTTTATTATTTCTACTTTTATTATTTATTCTTAGTTTTCAACTCTATTACTATTTATTTTATTTTATTTTTTATATTACAGTCTATTACTTTATAATAATACTTTATAACTATTTTTTAAATGTACTATTTATTTTTAATTTATAACTTTATTTTATTATTTTGACTTTTATTTTAAATTTTAAGTTGGTCTGTTTATCCTTCTGTGTTGAAATCTTATTAGTTTATGATCTTGGTTTTATGGTCTAATATATTTTTGCCCTTCTTAATTAAATCGTATTTCTTGTTTAATTCTTTGCCTCAATTATTATTTTTTTTTTATTGTCTAATTGTTTATGTGGTCATTTTAATTTATTTTGTTCCGTCCCTTTAAGCTGTAAATGCTCGGCTGCACTGGCATGAGGGTCGCCCTCAATGCACTTCCGAGTGACAATAAATAAATAAAGGTTGATTCAGCAAATAAACAGCAGTTGTGCATTAAACTGTACGGGGGTTTATCCTCTGTAGAGGGTGTGTTAACTTATTCACACCGACTTCGTCCCCGAGCTTCCACGTACAGCTCTACCTGTAATGCACTACTGCTGTATACTAGAGCAGTGACTGTAATCACAACTAGACAAGTATCAGTTCTAAGAGCTCCTCCCACCAGATCTGCTGGGACCTGTTATCTGCTGCGCATGCTTGACTCTGCTCCGGGTGTCTGATTTGACTGATTCGTTTGCTTGCCTTTGACCTCCCGCCAGACGCTGGACACAGGCTGGCCAGACCTGCACGCCCCTCCGCTGGACAAAATCTGCACCATCTGCAAGGCCATGGAGAACTGGCTCAACACTGACCCACTGCACGTGGTGGTCATTCACTGCAGGGTAAGACTTCACATGTCACACTCCAAGACATTCTTCACCTAGGAACAGCAGCGATGGAGGGTTTTCCAAGATTCCCCCCATAAATCATGTTTAATATTAGCCAATAAGAAAGGGAATTCCACAATTCCATCTTTCAAAACGATCTTTGAGACGAGAGTGGTTCGGTATCAAGGAGAACTTAGAGGTGTGAAACTCTCCAAAGGCATCTGGTTCCTATCTCCATCCGTGTGTCAACAGCACAGCGAGCTTCTCTAGAACGGAGCATTTCATGCCATGCCAAACCACTCGGAATGTCTTTGTTTACATAGTAATCGTTTCATTATCCAGAGAATCGGAGTAAGGAGTGGAAAATGTCTAGAATGTTCTGTTTATCCCTTTATATAATCTCTTCCAGGGTGGAAAAGGCAGGATCGGAGTGGTCATCTCTTCTTTTGTCCATTTCACCGACATCTCCGCCAGGTACTGACCGGCAGCATGACCTCACCCACCTGACTCACCTACAGTGTCAGTTCCTCATCTCACCAACATATCTAACAATTCCAGAACTTCTAGAGCAATGTTTTTTTCCTCACATCATCAATCAAATTCCCAATCTGATTCCCGAAAATGTACCAATGAAATAAGAGTATCACTGCAGTACATGCATGCATGGTGATACTACCATCTGAAAACATAAACGGGGATGATCAAACCGATAGGGTGTCCGCCTGGTCGTATGCTTTGCCAGCCTGATAGTGACTTTCTGGATCATTGTGCCCACTGGTCAAATGCCTAGTCAAGTCAGTCAACATTTATTTACATAGCGCCTTTTACAGCAGATGTTGTCACAAAGCAGCTTTACCAAGAATCTGGTGTCCGAGCCCCCAGTGAGCAAGCCCAGGGCGACAGAGGCAAGGAAAAACTCCCTCAGTTCTAAAGGAAGAAACCTTGAGAGGAACCGAGACTCAACAGGGGAACCCATCCTCCTCGGGTCAACACCAGATCACAAGACAAGTAAAGGAAAGGAGCGTTCAGTGTTTGTAAGGTAGAGGAATAAAAGTCTGATTAGTCTGTAATTAAGTAGCTGGGTCATCAGATGGGTCAGCAGGACGCAGGCCAAGCTTCCACAATGCAGGACAGCTAGGAGCTCCGTGGTGGTTAGAGGCAAGCAGTGGCACCCAGTCAGAGCAGAGCATCAGACCACACAGGATGGGCAGCAGTTCAGCTCAGGCAAAGAGAACAGACAGACTGTTAGCTCTGACAGAAGATCTGAACACACTATATGGTGTTAACAGAGTGCAGCAGTGACTCCGGCAGGCCCGGCTATTACATCAGAACTAAAAGGGAGAGCCAGAAGGTAACAAAGACATGAGGGCTCCCTGAGAAGTCAGCGCCCCTCTGCTCCACCATCAACAACAATGCCTAGCGTTCAGTCTAGACCTCGACTCACGCCGGTCACCTTTTAGAAGATGTCCTGCAAGATAATGCGGCTGTGGTGGTAGGTCTGTGGGAAGTGTTGTAAGGGGACAGTGAAGAGCTGAATTGAGGCAGTGATGCTTTTATGGCATATGGTTTTGTACCAGGCAGTAAAGCTCGGCTGCATTAGCTTCTCTGCTGCTTCCTAAGTCAGAAACGTCCTCCCCTTGCGCATTGCACAGAGGCAGAGTAGAGGCAGAGCAAGCAACTGTAGCCATAGCTGTTCCTCCATGGCTAAAGTTCACATCCCCCATGCGTAGAAGAGCTGAGGTCTTTCAGGAGTGAGTCCAGATGGAGGTGGTCACCAGCCTCAAAACATGTTTTCAGATGGTCACAGCTCAAAAAGGTTGAGGAATGCTGTTCTGCTGAGCGCCGTCCTCTTGAGCCAGCACATGCTGACCGTTTTAGGCCTGTTGCATGGAGCTAAGACTGGTTTCAGTCAGGTGAAGGCACATCATCACTGTCCAAAGTAAAACTGGTATCTCCAAACTGGTAACTTTACAGGAGAGGGCAAAAACCTAATTCACGTCTAATGTAAGTCAATGGAACCGGTCCGTTCATCCTGAAATTTCCCCACAGTGTAAACAGCAGCTGCTGTGCATAAAAGCCTAGGTTAATGGCTGCATGTGTACCCACTACAGGCAACGTGCTAACTGATGCTACCATGTGTTTTGGTAGCATCAGTTAGCACGTTACCTGTAGCCGGTATGCATGTCGCCGTTAACCCCGGTTGCCATTTTTTACATATGCTTTCACAACCTTGGCTAATGCAGCAGGCCTAAACACCTGAAAACCAGCCTTAGCTATGACAGACTTAGCAGTTTGTCAGACACATTTGATATCAAATTCGACTCTTTATATACGTGACCTATCAAATGCACTGCAAACCAATATTGGTGCGTAAAATGATCTTATATCATAGTTGATATATCTTAGAATTTCTAATTTTGAGATTGTTTTAAGCTCATTTTAGGACTATTTTACTTATTTAATAGCTAAAACAGGCCTAAACACCTGAAAACCAGCCTTAGCTATGACAGACTTAGCAGTTTATCAGACGCATTTGATATCAAATTTGACTCTTTATATTCGTGACCAGTCTTAGAATGTTTAATTTTGAGATTGTTTTAAGCTCATTTTAGGACTATTTTACTTTTTTGATTGCTGTAAGCCAAATTTGTTACCCTGAAAACCAGTCCTAGCTCGGACTGAGTTAGCAGTTAAGACTAGCTTAGCTAAGACTTGTTGGTGTATTTTTTAGTTCCAAGAAATGATCAGACTTTCTCTGAAGGACTAGAAGGCCCTGATTGTTAATATCCTGAATGTGCAAATCCGTATATTCCTATTATCCCATTATTAAAACCACTTTATTGGATCTCTGCTGTGCTGACTGTTAGCTTACAAGAATTAGCAAAGCAGCCAGTAGCATAATCTAGTAAGCAGAGATTTACAGGCGTATGGTTTTACACAGTCGCAGACTGTTTTGTGGGTAGAAAGTGGCCGTCACTGGTGCCAGAGCATGTGTTAGTTCAGTATCGTAAGCTCTATTTCAGTATTTTAAGGTATGTGACTTTGTTTGGGGTGAAAAATGCAGTTTTGGCTCAGATGCAGTTTTACACACCAGCTTTCACCCTATGATTTGAAACTCTGATATTGAAACTCTGGCACTGCGTCCCTGCTTTACTAAAGCTGCTCATTACTCCGTTATTTATGTCCCAGCCATTCTTTGATGAACTGCACGTAATTAAGAGGTTATACTCGAAATCATACGGGGGGATTTCACAATTTCACACAGTTTCCAAAAACACCCGGCACTCGAGTTCAGCTCATTCTACGGGCCTAAAATAAACATGCCTCAAAACAGAGGATCAAAATCACTCACTAAATTGGAACAAGTGATTTTATTGTTTTTCCAAGTGAATATTAGTTAACACTTATGCTGTGTATACATATGTAAGCATCCAGTATTGTACCTATATGCCTAATATACATGGATCATACACATATATATGGTACATGGCTGAATACATCTCAGTACAGTTGTAATATTATTATTATATTATTTCTTTAATGATTATATTTCATAGCTTACAATGTAGGGTTTAATATAGAGCTTTGTGATGTGGCCATCTGAATGTACAGTATATCAAATAAAGAAGATCCATAAAAACCTATTACATAACATGAAGCTAGCTTATATGTAATACATGCCACCCATGTGTGAATAATGTATTCTATTATAAATTGTTGAATATACGGGATAAACATACATGTTGATGTATGGCTGAAATATATGTACCATAAGTGAAAATTGCAAAACATTGAATACAAATTGTAGGTGTACGTTTATAATAATAATAATAATAATAGTAATAATAATAATAATAATAATTATTATTATTATTATTATTATTATT
>JAVGWN010001016.1:0-13045 GCA_034552555.1 Semaprochilodus insignis
ACACCTCACACCAAACCCGCTCTCAATCACTCTGTTTACACCCAACTACTTATATATGCAGAGATTCAGTGGAATTCCCAATTAAAGGGCCCATATCATGCCTTTCAGCTCCCCACAGTCTGTTCTAGAGGCACGTTTTTTGCAGGTTCCGTGGTCCATGTAATGTATCTGACAATGACAGACCTGGTCAGAACCCTCTGCCTGATTCTGTAGAACAAAAACGACTACAAAGGCCCCTATGTGAGCTAATCTGCCCCGAGCAATTCCTCCTTTCTGCCAGCGGAGATCTGATTCATAATGTATCACATTCAAGTGGAACAGCTGACCTGGATAAAGACTCAGACCACAGAGTCAACATCATCAACATTTATCACTCCATCATAAAGCAATCCATCATGCCGATACTCAGAATGTGTGTCACCGACATCGGAATAGCCTACTACCACATTCCATAACAAGCCTGCAGTAATACTGGCAGTACTGTAGTGGGGTATGTGCCACAGTAAAACCAGTTACGGTTCCAGATTCCAGTTAAACCGGGACTTACTAAGAAACAGGACACTCACAAGCCTTGTTTCTGGAAAAGTTTGGAATTTTGTAACAGGAATTTGTGACTTGTTAATTCTCTTGAAACTTCATTTAAACTGAGTTTTAATGCTCTGGCTGACCGATTGTTGCAGCACACTCGGATGGGACAAAATAAAGAGGGAAAAACACTCAAACATTCCACAATAAGCAGGTGACCTGGCAACAGGTGATGGATCAGGATCAGGTATAAAGGATCCACCAAAGACTCGGACGTTACAAGTATCAATAGTCATGTTTCACCACTTCGTGCCAAAATTGGTGAGAGAATCACTAACCAGTTCAAACGGAACATTTTTCAACACAAGACCATGAAGAATTCCGGTCTTTCGGCATCTCCTGTACATAATACTGTGGAAAAATTCCAGGAATCTGGAGAAATCTCAGTCCGTGAGAAACCCAACATGCTACTGTGTGAAATATAGCCACGTGGGTTCGGGAATACCCCGGAAAAACGTCTTGAACAGAGTAGAACGGTCCACGGCTGCAGCAAGAAATGTAGCTTGGAACAATTCAACACAAGAACACCGCCGAGCTCAGACGGTCCGAAGTTCCCTGTGCCAAATCCAGAATTTTATCCACAGCATCTGAGCTGGTCTGGGGGGCTCCATCAGCGCCCATGGCATGGGTGAGCTGCATATGTGTGAAGGTACCGCTGACGCGGAGGGGTTTATTAGGATTTCAGTGAGTATGTTTCCACCAAGACGACCATTTTCCTGGGAAGTCCGTGGTCATTCCAGCAGGACAGCGCACTACAGCAGTGTGGTTTGACTGATCAGCCTGCAGTCCAGACCTGCCACCTATTGGACATGCATATGCAGCACCATGAGGAGGAGAATCAGTCCATGACGAGCACGGACTGCTGAGCAGCTGAGGTCTCGAGTCGAGCGAGAAGGGACAAAACTTCCACTCCTCGGATCCCAAACCGGGAAACAGCGTAACTAAGGAAAGGTGGTGTAATTCCGGGTCAAACACGCTTCCGAGCGTGCTGCATCACATTCTACAGCAGTTTCATCCTGGTGACTCTGTCTGTCTATCCAGCCTTCTGTTTGAAGTTTCCCATTCCACCTTAAATGATGTAGTTACACTGTGGCGCCCCAGGCAGCTGCTGTTAACAGCTTCACCAAGGTGGAATGAGGATATGCGAACAAGAACCTGGAGAGACTGTCTAGGGTGCCTGCATGGAACTGGTGCACCATTTAAGGTGGAATGGAAAAATCTGAACAGGAAGCTTGACAGTGAGGCTCAAGTGTAGGAGCTGCACTATTTAAGGTGGAACGGAAAATTCCTGACTCCTTCTAAAGCCTGGGTCAGTACAACGCAGCACTGGCAACGGAACTTTTCCTGAAAGTGGGATAAGTAAGTGTCCCTGGCAAAACTGCAGACGAGTAATATGTTAACAGAGATGTAGTGTTCTAGATAGTTCTTGGCATTTAGCACTAGCTAACACTAACAGCTGTGCTAATGTATTAACAGAGATGTAGTGTTCTAGACAGTTCTTGGCATTTAGCACTAGCTAACACTAACAGCTGTGGTAATGTATTATCAGTGATGTAATATTCTAGATAGTGCTTGGTGTTTAGAACTAACTGTTTGTAATGTATTGATGAAGATGTTAAGTTCTAGCTAACACTAACAGGTGAGGTAACATTAATAGCAATGTAATGTTCTAGATAATCCTTGGTGTTTAGCACTAGCTAACACTAACAGCTGTGGTAATATATTATCAGTGATGTAATATTCTAGATAGTGTGTGGTGTTTGGCACTAGCTAACACTAACAGCTGAGGAAGATGTAATGTTCTTGATAGTTCTTGATATTCAGGACTAACTAACACTAACTAAGGTGAGGGAACCTTAACAGCAATGTAATGTTCTAGATAATCCTTGGCGTTTAGTACAAGCTAATGCTAACAGCTGGGGTAATACAGTAACAATGTTCATATATTAATGTAATGTTCTAGATAGTTCTTTTAGTTACTCACCACAGGTTCTACCACATCATTATTATTATAAAGGGTATATAGAGTGAGACGTATTTAGTAATTATTAATAATGGATATTAACTGTAACACTTCAGTATTTATGAGCAGCTTGTGTCAATAAACTCTGACAGATTATCCAGTCAGTTTAGATCACTATTAAACAGCAGCGTTCCCAAATAATGGAGCCGGCGGTCTAGCTCGGAGCTCCACACATCAGAACTTAAGTGATCATTTTCATACATATTTCCCTGTATGTAAATATCAGCGGCGGCCAAAGTAAACCCTGTAGTGAAAGCCGGAATACTCCTGGTAGAACGTTACACCAGTGATAGCAGACATCTTCTACCTGTATCCCATACCGGGAACACCACACACTTCATCACCAGACATCCCGATCCGAGACCACAGACTGAACTTCAGCTCCAGATGTACAGAACTGATCTAGTTTTCTGTGTTACGTAACTTCAGGTGTGTAAACCGAATGAGCTCGGCTGATACATCAGGTGGCCGACTTTTATAGGTGGACGTCCGGTTCCCTTCACCACCACTGTAAACAACCCTGGCTCTAGAACACACCAACCCCTCTGAATGACTGTGTTTACATCCTAACAGTCCAGCCTTACGGCCCATAAAGAGAGCTGTAAGATTACGTAATGACTGCAGACGACACCCGTATCCCATCATGCACCGCTATCTGTTTCTCCCTGCAGGTGAAGCGAGTGAGCGGCAGGAGCGCCTGGAGGCGTCGTTTACACGGCTGTTGTAAATGATGCAGTCGCCCACGACAAGACCAGAGCTGTGCACGAGCGCTACGCCCACGCTGCCGACAACATCACCCCCACAGACGGAAATTAAGCGGCATGATGTACACAAATGGGGCATTTAACAAATATATACATACACACACGCAAAAAGCTGCAGTGTAGAGAAACCCAGAACCCTTCACAGTGGTGGTGAAGGTAACCAGACGTCCCCCTCTAAAAGCTCCCTCACAGAAAGTTCCTACATGAGGTGGTTCTGAATACGCTGCCTGATGTCTGAGACGCTGTTTATGATAGTGTGGAGAAGATTTCAGCCTTAAACTCCATTCATGGTGGAGGGATACATGCTGCAGGGCGCTGGGAGGTCAAATAGTCCCCCAAAGAAACTTATTATTTCCAGGTTTTCCAGATTTCCCATCATCAACATTCCATATACACTCAGAAGACACGTGTAGGTTCACTGGGGGTTCACTGGTGTGTGTGTTGTAGACATGGAGAAGTGTGAACATGCAAACCGCATTAAAAGTGTGTCAAATCTACACATGTCTGCAAAAAAGTAAACAAAGGAATAAACAAATAAAATTAGATGACATCATAAAGGACCTGCTGTACAGTCCTATACTACCTACTACACAGGTATTACAGTCACCGGACCTTGTTGTTGTTTACACTGTAACTGCGTAGCGTCACTTCAATCACAAAAACGATAACACGTCATGGTTATATCACTGTGTTAGGGCGCCAGATCCACCCAAAAGGCTCATATCTATCTGAATGCGCAGATCCGTTCGAACAGCGCAGGCCTGTTTACAGACAGTAAGAACAGAGACAGGCGAACGGAGAGACGGAGCCGGACAGACTGGTTTGTAAAGTGACCCCGCTGCGGCGTATTTACATAGCTTACAGACGCGAAAGTACACACGGGTCACAGGAGAGCACTCTGGTTTCACTACCCCACAGAGGAGTGACTGTGAAGAGGACTACAATCTCACACCAACAACAGCACAGACATACAAACACACCTACAGAGCCACCGTCACTGACCGGTCCCGAGTCCAGACTGAACTATAACAGTGATACCGGCTTTTACTGTATATACATGACTAGAAAAGAATAACGACCCACATCACAGCTACAACACCGCTCCAGCCAGCAGTGACATCCTCCATCCTGTTAGTGCAGCACCACTGGCAGACGGCTGCACCACGCAGGACTACATGCACACAGACCGTTACCACGACTGTCCTTAACACCACGTCACCGTCACCAAAGACTGCAATGGTGTCGTACCAGACTGTCACGGAGTGACTCAGAATGGCAGTGGGTCATCTTCAGTGACGAGTCCCGCTTTTGTCTTGGTGGAGACGACCAACGAATCCGTGTGTGGAAGCACCGTGGTCAGTGCCAAGTGTCACACGTCCAGAAGGCCTGGTGTCACTCCACCTCCACCCCTACCGCACCATCTGCAGGAACTGTGTGAGGATATTCAAGCTGCATGGGATGGATTATCACAGGACACCATTAGGAACCTCTACAGCTCCATGCCGAGACGTCTGGCGTGTTGGGTTAGTGAACGCGGCGGCTCGACGCCATACTGAGAGACAGACTTCTGTATGTGTAGCTCAATAAATATTGATCATATCAGTCTATAACCACTCTTACTATTACTGCTAGTATTATTAGGCTATTAAATTAATTAATTGTTATTATTGTTATTATTAATTATTATTATTATTATTATTATTATTATTATTATTATTATTATTGTTATTATTATTATTCAATTACAAGCAGTTGGGTTCCTGCTCACCACCAAATTGGTGCATCCTGCCGGTACCGGTCTGCAGCCCAGGAGGTGTGAACCTCTGTATCCCGGCTTCAGTAGAGAATCAGGCCAGTAATGTAACAAGGTCACCCGGGGAACGGTGGAAATCTCAGCTCGGTCTGTACACAGAGCTCTCTCAGCAATGATTAACTTCACCATGTCTGCTGTGAACTCACACGCCACCGATAACGCCAAGGCCTCCGGATCGGAATGTGGGAACGTTGCGGCCTCGTGTGCAGATCAGTGTGAACAAACAGCGGCGGAGTCGACGTTCAGTTACCGACAAACACCCTTCACCTCTCTCAGCGTGTTCACACTCAACAAGCCAGTGCTGCTGTGCAGTGAGTACAGCTGTGTGTTAGCATGAACCAGGCAAATCAACAGGTACCATGATACAGGGGTTATGACCCAATACATACTGTGAGCAGTATAGTCTGTCACAGTCACAGTGAAGCACACCACCATATGCCTTGGACTGCTAATGCTAAGATTAGCACTACACCCTTAGGCTACTTACATACGTTGGAGGGGAGAAGTCCTGGCAAACGACACTGCCATCTAGTGGTCGGGGGGTTTAAACACAAAACAACATGAACCTGTCTGCACAAATCTTTGGTTGTAAACTACTTACGAAAAATAAAAATCTATCCTGAGTTTTGGAAAATTACACCCCAATTATGGTATAAATACTGAATATGCTGGGAACTAATAGACAATTCAGGTCCAGTCTGAGCGGGAAAACAGTGGACATACTCAGAAGCAGGCTCATGACAGGTGCATAAAGTTCTGGAGCTAGCAGCTAGCCAACCTGCCTGCTGGCTAATTCAGCCAGCTACCAGGTTTGTTAAGCTGTTTTTATAAGCCAGCAAGTTAGAAACGACCTCCCCTGAGGGCGAGTTCACTCGAACATGGTCACGTTTTGTTGGTTTTATTATAAAAATTAGCAGAAATGTGTCTGCAGATGAGCGACTGGGCTAGCTAAATGGCTAGGCTAGCCAAGTTAGCTAGTTAAACAACTTGTCTGTGCTAGCTAGCGGTAGCTACGAAACCTGAGGTAACTTCAACTTCTCCTAGTCTTCAAACAGCGCCGTGCGTCAGACGTCCACCTGAGCTTCTCCGTGTTTGTGTGTGGTGTTTATGTAAGCAAGAACCAGGCAACACAGGTACAGGTACGTTGGAGTGGAGAAGTCTAATGGCAAACGACACTGCCATCTAGTGGTCAGGAGGTTTAAACACAAAACAAGGATGTGATGAATCCTTAGACGTAAACTGCTTACTAATAATCAATACTGTGTTTGGGGAATCGATACAGTACCACTACAGTGACACTGGCCGGCCCATACGCCCCTTTACAACCTCCCCATCCACCGTACTCACCACAACATCTTGGGGCGCGGGCTAGCTTTCGGTTTCACGCTCGAGAGCGGGACAACCATCCCACAAATGAACAAGCAGCCAAAATAAAATGATATCTCCCACTGAAAAAGGGCACATGTAATTAATATACAACAGCAAAATATTAAAAAAACAATAAACTCTTATTAAACACACGTTCTAAACTGGTTCTACACAGAAGAACCCAATCATGTGAACAGCTTTCCTGTAGGCTACAGACAGTCAAGACAGTTACAGGTATGGAAAGAGCTAGATCTGTATTTTAGACCACGTTGATGACGGAAAATCTGGAAAACCTGGAAATACTAAGTTTCTTTGGGGGACTATTTGACCTCACCGCGCCCTGCAGCATGTATCCCTCCACCATGAATGGAGTTTAAGGCTGAAATCTTCTCCACACTATCATAAACAGCGTCTCAGACATCAGGCAGCGTATTCAGAACCACCTCATGTAGGAACTTTCTGTGAGGGAGCTTTTAGAGGGGGACGTCTGGTTACCTTCACCGCCACTGTGAACAGGTCTGAACCTCTCTGAATGAGTTCGTTTACAACACAAATTTAGAAACACGGTGAACTTTCCCTTTAAGTAGATCACAAATTTGCCGGTACCTGTAAACGCTGCTTCTTACCTCACCTCTCCACGAGTCTGGACCCCACACTGGCTGTAGATCTACACTGAACAGAGTTCACTGGAACACCTCAAACAAAAACACAGCCTCCGGCCCCTCATACCTCCAGCTGGAGAAACCTCTGCTCATGAACCGCGGCAGCACCACGCTTGTCCTGACTCGCTTCAGACGGAGCGGAGGAGTGCCGAGGAATGTACAGGGCAGGAGGCTGGAGGCTCATATCGTGTCTATCACTGCTGGGCGATACTGATAACATCCCACATCACAATGTTCACCGAGTACTGAATATCACCCCGTCACACGGGGGCGCACCGATACATCCAACCGCTCACAGTGGTGGTGAAGGTAACCAGACGACCCCCTCTAAAAGCTCCCTCACAGAAAGTTCCTACATGAGGTGGTTCTGAATACGCTGCCTGATGTCTGAGACCGCACACCAAACCCGCTCTCAAACACTCTGTTTACACCTCACACCAAACCCGCTCTCGATCACTCTGTTTGCACCTCACACCAAACCCGCTCTCAATCGCTCTGTTCACACCTCACACCAAACCCGCTCTCAATCACTCCGTTTACACCTCACACCAAACCCGCNCACCAAACCCGCTCTCAATCGCTCTGTTTACACCTCACACCAAACCCACACACGGTACATGTAGGAGCTGAAATCCTAAACACAGCTGTAAACACCTCTATAATGAACCACCTCACACTCGTCTGGCCTGTGAATGACTCCCAACCACGGAAACACACAGGAATTAAAAACAGGTGGAATTCTGGAGGAGCAGAATAAAAATAAACCCTTCAGGACGTTGTTACTACGGGACGTTACTACAGTATGAAAAGAGCATCTCATTATCACAACAAATACGCTGTACAAGCAACAAACAGTCATAAGTATGGAAAANTGTACTCCTGGAGGGATTGGGTTCACTGGCAGCCTTATTGTACAGAGCTTCCATACTCATATAGTGTTCAGGAGCTGATGTAATGCCCCTCCTGCTTGTCTATACATTACCAAACTAGGTGTGGTTACCACTATCTCAAGGTTTACTCCACAGACGCATACGTTGAACATGGTTTTAACTCATGTCTTCAACCAGAATGTCAGTATTTCACAAAGAAATATGACTCCTGACTTCTCAGGATGCTCAGGATGGTAAATATGCTGCTCCTAGCCTTGAGCATGGTAAACAATTCCCCCAACCTTTGGGGAGTTTTCCATCCTGTATCCAAGTACCTTCTTAGCAGCCACCTGGGATACTACAACAAAGGTCAAATACCTCCTTAGCAGCCACCTGGGACACTGCAACAATGGTTAAGTAACTTTTTAGCAGCCACCTGGGATACTACAACAAAGGTCAAGTACCTCCTTAGCAGCCAGCTGGGATACTACAGCCAAGGCCATGTACCTCTTTAGCAGCCACCTCGGATATTACACCCAAGGCCAAGTACCTCCTTAGCACCCACGTGGGATAATATAGCCAAGGCCAGACACCTCCTTAGCAGCCACCTGGGATACTACAGCCAAGTCCAGGTACCTCATTAGCAGCCACCTGGGATACTACAGCCAAGTCCAAGTACCTTCTTAGCAGCCACCTGGGTTACTACAACAAAGGTCAAGTACCTCCTTAGCAGCCACCTGGGATACTACAGCCAAGACCAAGTACTTCCTTAGCAGCCACCTGGGATACTACAGCCAAAGGCCAAGTGATTCCATACCATGTGTCTGTAAAACACTGTGAGCTGCTGCAGGTTTGAGGAGTGCTCTAATGTTAACAGTTCCGGGTTACGTGGTTCTTGAGAACCCCAGTTTATTTCTCAGTGTGTGCAGATGTGAAGGTCAGTGCAGAGAGAGAGAGAGAGAGAGAGTGGGAGCAGTTATAACTCAGAGCCGTGGCTGGGAGAGAGACTGGAGGGGTCCTGGCAGACGTGTCCGCTCTCTACCGGAGATTATTACAGCAGCAATTAGCCAGATGTGCTAAGTACTGGCGTCAAGGTCGAGATCCCAGCACAGAGTCAGCTGGAGGGAGTTTCCCCATCTGGCTCAAACAGGTCAGGTAGCCTGCATCACAGTTAGAGACCCTCAGTGATGAGTTAAAGAGTAGACTGTAGTAAACTTAACTTAGTGTACTTAGTATACCTCCTTACTCATGATTACTGTACTGAACGTGTGCGGTACTCATATACTAACTATATACTTAGTATACTAAATATAATCATTAGTACTAATAAACATATGCTCACATAGAACTGACTGTACTTAACTGTGCTAGTTTGAGACACCATTAAGATTTACTTTGATATACCAAAGTACATATTAAAGTACATTTCTAGTACATTAAAGTATACTACATTTGTACCTGGGAGTGTAAAACAGTATACCTATATTAATGAATTAATGTAATAATTTTTTTTTGTTAATTAGTGTTTATTATCTTTTTCAAAAATACAAAAACACATGAGCTCTGCCACAAATCGACAGAAAGAAGAGAGTAAAAATATAATATAGAGAGAAATAAATAAATAAATAAATACATAAATAAACACATAAATAAATAAATAAATAAATAAATAAAATGAATAGTAACAATGACAACAATAATAATAATAAAATAATAATAATGAAAATTTTAGCCATAAGGCTAATTATTTTTTAATTAACACTGAAGTAAAACTGAGGTAAAATCTACTTGTAATTATTACATTTATAATATATATATATTATTTAAATATATAAATATATAATATATATAAAACAGTAATGTGTCTGAAATGTACTTGCTGGTATTGTATTGGTATTGTTATTGTACACTTCTAGTACATTTAAATATGCCTCATTTTTACCTGGGGTGCTGAACCATGTCTGTGTAGGGTGAAGCGTCTGCGTTCCCGTCCTTGTGTGAAGTATGTTTCTGACCGTACTGTAAGGTTTTGTACATGTTGCCAACAATTTGAGATAACTTCACGTTAAATTTGTCCAAATAACCCAAAATTTACAAGAAAAGACATTTTTGTAAACTAAAACCCCAAACTCTTTTGAAGTCATATAGTCTTCTATATACGGTAACCTACTCAGTGGTGCAATCAGTTGCTGGACCCAGTCGTTGCCCCCCCAGTGACCCGCCCCCTCAGCATAATAGGCTCAGGAGCATCTGATGGTCCTGGGGGCCGTATTCACACAGCACTGAAACAACCCAAAGTGAAATGGGTGAAGTGTAATCACTGAACTGGGTCACAGCAAAGATTTACACCGTTCTGGAACTGTTTCCATCTTTCCATAGTTGCCGTGTGGTTTACTATACAACATAAAATACAGGCATGAAGGTTTTAGATCAGGAATCTAATATTTGTCATATACAGTCCAACAGTCTGAAGATTCCTCTGTTTGCCTTTTATATAATTTAGAACCAATTTTTAGATTGCAAATCAAATTATTGACATATCAATCCGAGTGAAAAGCAGAATTTTAGCTTAGATTTTAGAATTTCTCAGTATTTAATAGAGTGTATTTTGTGCCATCGAGCATGGACTCCACAGGCTTGTGTAAGATCCTCTGATCAGTAGATCAGATCCAGCTTTCTGAACACAGGAAGAGATCAGACTAAAACTCAGCACATTAGCTTGAATGTGAATAGTGAGCTGAAACAGAGCAGGGTTTACAGCACCTCCGCTTCAGGGTACCTGCACACTCTGGAACTTCAACCTGACGTTCCCGATGGCTCATCATTCCTGGGAACCAGTGTGACTGAATAATGAGTGAGCTCGTAGAAGCTGCACGACTCCTGTAGAAAGTCATCATGTTGGCTTTTGTAGACAATCAAAACTAATTTAATTTGAGTTTCTACAGGAGCTGACCTGGAGAGGACAAGCTCTCAGTAACCGGCGACTCGGGAGAGTAAACCAGAACGCCTGTATCACTCAGTAAACCAGAACGCCTGTATCGCTCAGTAAACCAGAACGCCTGTATCACTCAGTAAACCAGAACGCCTGTATCGCTCAGTAAACCAGAACGCCTGTATCACTCAGTAAACCAGAACGCCTGTATCACTCAGTAACCGGTGACTCGGGAGAGTAAACCAGAACGCCTGTATCACTCAGTAAACCAGAACGCCTGTATCGCTCAGTAAACCAGAACGCCTGTGTCACTCAGTAAACCAGAACGCCTGTATCACTCAGTAAACCAGAACGCCTGTATCGCTCAGTATACCAGAACGCCTGTGTCACTCAGTAAACCAGAACGCCTGTGTCACTCAGTAACCGGCGACTCGGGAGAGTAAACCAGAACGCCTGTGTCACTCAGTAACCGGCGACTCGGGAGAGTAAACCAGTGCGAGACGCGGCTGGACAGATTCAGAAGATGCTGATAAGGTACAGGTCGCTGGATCCTCCTGTTTAACGCTGTGACAGATCTGTATGGAGGAGTTCAGTCGTAGCTTTTACTGTATGTATAGCTGGAATGTATAGATGAAAACAGTGTCCTCAGCATCATCTAAGGTTGCTAAGATGTTTCCAGGTGGTTATTATGGTATTCCAGGTGGGTGCTAGGGCATTGCAATGATATCACAAAATGTTTATAGCCAGATTTATAACAAGATTAATTGCCAGATTATATCTAAGAGTAATAACCTGATTAATAACCAGATTAATAGCCAGGTTAATAAATCTATTAATAACCAGATTAATAGCCAGATTATCAATAGATTAATAACCAGATTGTTTTAGGTTTATTATTATGACTGCAGATTAAATTGGTGTTAGTTTAATCCAGCACTTTAAAGCGTTCCTGCTCCCAGAACACCTGATCCAGATAATCAGCTCTTTAATGGCTCGAGTCGGGGAATTGAGCTGTAAAGCCAGAATGTAACTGCGGCACCATTTAAGGTGGAACAGAATATTCCACCAAGATACTCAATTCTGCTTCTCAGTGGGAGGGAGAGGAGGTCTCCCCTCCCCCTCTACTCAGCGATATTGGTATGTTCCTTCACTTAAAGCCCCTAGAACCCACTGACTGAAGGAGGAGAGCGAGAGTGCACTGGAACCGCTGAAACCGTTGTCTCCTGGTGACCATGGTAACAGGATAAAAGATAAAGGGAATCAGGCGGATTGTCGTTGCTGTGGGTGCCTATCGGGTGAGTCCCTCGTTTATTACCGCTCCCTGGTTAGCTGATGCAGTTAGTAATGTTTACCTTGTTTATGTGACACGCATGCAACACCTGCTTGTTGCCATCAGGAGCATATTGGAGACAGACCGGCTGCGTTCGCTCCTCACAGCTGAGCACAGTGATGTGTAGACTGACTGATTACCAGCCATTAAGCATGCTCACCTGAAGCGCAGCAGGTCAAAACAGCGTTTCCACATTTATCACACTGACTTCTAATGTTTTGCATGTTTATGATCCATCATACAGGAAGTACAATGTCTCTGTCTGAATTGTGGGGAGAAAAAGCAATACATAGACCTTTACAGTGATCGTGTTCTGATCTGTTTAAACCCAAGACCCGTTAATAGACACAATAATAAACTATATACACACAATCAGTATTTACAGGGCACTTTCTACTGTCCCAAACCCATAAACATACACTAAACCCTAATCCCTACATTTACACTAAACCCTAATCCCTACATTTACACTAAACCCCTAACCCCTACATTTACACTAAACCCTAATCCCTACATTTACACTAAACCCTAATCCCTACATTTACACTAAACCCTAATCTCTATATTTACACTAAACCCCTAACCCCTACATTTACACTAAACCCTAATCCCTACATTTACACTAAACCCTAATCTCTATATTTACACTAACCCCCTAACCCCTACATTTACACTAAACCCTAATCCCTACATTTACAC
>JAVGWN010001019.1:0-13040 GCA_034552555.1 Semaprochilodus insignis
ACTTAAGGCCATCATAAGTTTGGCATTTCCTAACATACACAAAGAGCCCTGATAAAACTCCTTTACTGAGAAGAGTCCAGCTCCAAATTACAAAGGTCAGGAAAAGAAAGACAATAAATGAATAGTATCCTATGTAGCGGCGCTGACAGCGGTTTGCTCCCACCGTCATTTCTGAAGTGTTCAGCCAGCACTTTCTCCTCTCCAGAGTCTGATAGCTGAGGGGACATTACCTCTGACATTTCACACTGAAAGCCTGCCATAGATCCGAAACAGTCATCGCTCCGCTTTAGAACGAAGCTCTTTAGAGAAGGAACCCATTAGTATGCCTCTCAAACGCATGGGTTTGTTAGCTGTAGACGCTCATTTGCCAAATGTTCCCTCATTTATTTATTTATTTCTTCTTTTTACACAATGTACTCACAATAAAACTACGTAGGATTGGGAGGAGGGTGGGGTTGGGAGAAGTTCGGTGGTGAGCAAACAGAGCCCGAGCTGTGTGTGGGCTCAAAAGTAGCTTGTTCTGTTGCGAGACTCCATCGCTCTCAGGCAAGATTGATCTTTGTCAGAGCTTCAGAAATTCTCATTGTTACAGAGGAGGCAGGCCATTCGTTTGAAGCCCTGCACATGTTCCAGGCGGAAGAGAGGAGATTTAAAAGGCGGCCTGTAAACCCAGAGGAGATTGGAATAACGGCACGTCGGGAGGGAGGTGGTGGTGGCACAGGCATAGGACCATATTTATGTCCGTTTTCCTTGCAGCGTTTGGACCCATCCTGGAAAACAATCACCGAATTCCAGAAGAAGAGAAAGCAGCAGGAACGTAAGGTGAATTCCAGTGGTCGTTTGGTCGGCATTTCTGCTGGTGCACAGTGCTATAAGCAGTTACTTCCGTGGGATATGATTCCTCTGGCTATGCACTCTCTCTCGCTCTCTCTCCAGCCCAAAATAAATGACCCTCAGTACACCAAGTTGCTAGTCTGCACATATAAGCTCACTGGACCAAAAATGAGTCACCTGTGATTAAGCACACCTAATAGCGTGTAACACCTCCACAAGCATCAATAACAGCTTTGATTGGATTTGGCATGGACTGGACAAGTTTCTGGATGTAGGCCACATCAATGTTCAGACACTCTTGCATCAAAGAATTGAGCAGTTGGGCCTGATTTGGTGGATGCCTTCCCTGGCACAATTCCGAGGAGAATTCCCTGTAGGCTGGGATTTGTGCCACTGACCGTATAGACCCGTATGACCGTACGCTTCCATACACCTGCAGATTCAGCTACTTCCTTCACACTATGGTCTTTGGCACGCCCAAATGCTGTCACTCCTTTTAGCCAATCATTAACATCTGCTTTGGAGCCATTTTCCACACATGGAACGAGACATTCACTGCACTGTAGCACCTCTTCCCAATCTATGGATCCCGTCACTCACACCCCGCAGGGATTTATAGTCCCATCATCCTCGTGCAGCACTATCTGCAGGAGCCTGAAGTTATTACCACCTTAAACACACAAGGTGACAAATTGTCCAGGGAGCTCCTGCACTTAATTACACCTACTGAGATGCAATCCCAATCTTCTATAGGATGCTATTCCAACGTTTAGGCTCTATATTAATATGAATATATCTTCTATCAACTGAGCTGACAGAGATCCCAGCGTGTCTCAGCTGAGTGATGTGGTCTGGACTACTTATAACACATTACAAACTATATTGCTTATATAGACCACTATGATCAATAAATGAATATGCACATGAATATCTGTTCATTCAATGTTTTCTCTGAACTGTAGGATATTAATAGTGAGTTGGCTCCTCCTTTGTTGCAGTAGCATCCTTTACTCTTCAAAAAAAAAGGCTTTACACTAGATGTTCGAATTTGACTGCATTCAGACACAAGAGCATCAGTGAGGTCAGGTACTGATGTTGGATGATCAGTTCTGAATCCTTCAACTCATCCCAAAAGAGCTTTGGCATTAACCTACCACAAACCGGCCTGATTGTATATATGATACTCTATCTCTGAAGTAATACAGTGCAGAAATAAGCTCACTGGACATAAAATTAGCCACCTCGGGTGTTTAAGGTGGTAATAACTTCAGGCTCCTGCAGATAGTGCTGCACGAGGATGATGGGACTATAAATCCCTGCGGGTTGTGAGTGATGGGATCCATAGATTGGGAAGAGGTGCTACAGTGCAGTGAATGTCTCGTTCCATGTGTGGAAAATGGCTACAAAGCAGATGATAATGATATGTTTATATTTCCACATTTTAAGAGCCAATTAAAAGGTATAAATAAATAAATATAGCACGAGAATGTGCTGGGGAAATGTACTGTGGTGTCACCATGCCACGTTAGAAGTTGATTCATACAAGGGCAATAATGATAAAGAGCCTGTATTTCTTCATGCCATGTCTGGTACCATTTTCAGCAAATGAAAAACAAAGTGCATCGTGGCGTCGCCCAGGATTCTCCCAAGAGAAACTAAGTACTTCGTAATTCACCTTAACCGATAGCCTACATTTACTCACACATCATCTACACCACTTATTACCGTTTATCCTTCTGGGCCGCGGGGTGCTGGAGGCTATCCCAGTGCTCACTGGGTGGAAGGCAGGAAACACCATGGACAGGCCGCCAGTCCATCACAGGGCAAACACACAAAACACCACCACACCCACATAAATCTTTGCACACCACATTCATGACATCATACATAAACACTTCATAACATATTTAAAATCTGTTACAATCAACATTTTACATCATATTAATATGGGGTACTAGGTCATTTCACTGATAGACGTTTTTCAAAACAACAGTCCTCATTTACTATTTTGTCCAGCTATATTATTTTCAGTAAACGTCCTATGCTATATGTTATGAAGTGTTTATGTAAGATGCTATGAATGTGTTATGTAGACACCCTTCAAATGTTACCCACCCACCTAGGTATCTTCAAACTGACTGCATGTATCTGTGTAAATGATCACATGATACCAGGAGAACATGAAAACCCAGGTCGCCTGGCCGGGGAATTGTACCCAGGTCACGCTTGCTGTGAGGCAACAGCACTAGCCGCTGTCACCGTAGCCTCCATGTAGCCCCCAAAAAAAAAAAAAGTTACCAAAGGACGCTTATCTGAGTAGCCAAATATTCGGGCCTAGTCCAGAGGGGGGATGAAGGGGAGTGGCGGGGGATAAAGGTTGTAACAGTGGATAAAGTACACGTTTTTAGTGCTATCAGTTTATCTAACCATCTATCTATTCAATGTTGTGATGAATATACCATACAATACTGTAGGTTATATAACTAATCAATATACCATACAGCCACACACAACTCTGGTGATCAGTTTTCCAACCATGATGGTGAAAAGTGGATTTTGACCCTGATCTGAGGTCAGTTTTGCCCTTTTCTCTTGCAGTAGAGTTCATGTTATGACTGAATAGGTGGAAAACTAGTCAAAGCAAAGCAAAAAAAAAAAAGATGTCATTTTAAAGAAAATAGTCTTAACCCATGTTACTTTCCTTTCTAATGTTATCATCTCAGGGTATATTATTTTGATATGGTCTTACCATGTTTATAGTTTTAATGGCCAAATGGCCTTTGGTTACAGAAAATGTAAATCATCTCCCCACCTATGCAGAGTAGTGGGCACTCCCCTCCTTTGTCTATTTGGTGACACAATCATCCCGTCTTTATGTCTACATCTCTTTCAGGACCTGATAATCACCCCCCATAACCCCCTCCTACCCTTGATCTTCCCTATCTTCATTCCCCACTTACCTCACCTTCTCTTGCTTTATATATGATCCCCAAAAACACTCCTTGTCAGACTGACTGGACAAGACTCACAACCTAAGCCTGGTGCCCGTGCATGATTCTGCATCAACAAGACTGTTGCAGACTGGACTAGACTACACTGGACTGGACTAGACTGTAAAATGTCTACACTTATACCAAATATTGACATAACTGCTGCTAAAAACAATGTTCAATGTTCATCTTAAAAAAATCGACATAACTGCACTTTACTGCTCCCTCCCTGTATTTATTGTTTGCTGTTTTGTATATTGTAAATTGTCTTGTGTATCTATTGTATTTATTGTTCTATGTAGCACCTTGGTCCTGGAGGAACGCTGTTTCGTTTCACTGTGTACTGTACACCACTGTATATGGTTGAAATGACAATAAAAAACTACTTACTTGACTTGACCAACCGAGCTGTAGCTATACATCCCTGTATGTACAAATAAACTCAAGACAATTCTGACTCTCATCTTTGGTCTCCTTTTTGAGCATGTTAATACAACGACTTCCAGACTAAACTGTACTCATTTGTACATGACCACAGTTTAGTTCAGCTTTCCGTTTGTCTGACTGTCTAAGATGTAAATGCCACTGCAACAGCATAACTGCAGCACAGACGTCCAAAAACAAGATGACCTTGCAACTGTTAGCCATTTTTCCCCAAACTAGCAACTTCTACGGCTCAGCTGCGACTCCGGAGCTAAGCCTGCCTACATAACCAAATAATTCTTCACATTATTGTCGCCCAGCAGTTCAGTGAAGCAGAAAATGGAAAATGTGTGTTTCAAGATGTGCCCATTTAATTTGCAGGAGGGCTCTGCCCTAGTCACTATTGAGAAGTCGAATGGCTTGTCTAATTGTATGTGACTACAGTGGAGAGCATCAAAACAGGAAATACATAATAAGGGTTGGCTCAGATCGAGGTGTTTGTGCGAAAATGACTTCATGCAGACATGGGCATATTTACATGCAGGAAGATTCAAAGTTCGGGGAAGTCGCTCGCTGTGTATGAAACAGAGGAACCTCCATTGGATAAATGTGGTCGGAGTGTCTTATTAATACACCATATACAAGTACAGGATAAGACAGGGACAGACTAGGCTGTGGTTAATCTGTGCAGTCATATTCTACATTAACATTAACTATTAATGTCCAATAATTCTAATTAGTATGAAATGGAAAAAAAGTTGTATGTAGTAATTTGGGCTCCCCTGATCAAAGTACAGGTTTTATTCGTTTTCTAAGTGTGAATATGTGAAAACGTCTACAGAGAACACACAGTTTAATACACAGTCACTCTTTATTTACTGAGTTTAAGATAAGATTAAGATCATTTATTACCCACATGGGGAAATTTACATCGTTACAGCAGAATATACAGTTACAAGAGATACAGAGCAAGAGGTAGACAAAAATGCAAGTTATACAAAATATGAAATACAAGAAATTATAAAATAAATAAATCTCTATTGTTAGGTAAAAAGTAAAACAGAAATATTGCACAGTTACTGTTTTCTCATACCCGTTACATAAAGACTGATGATCTTGGCATTCACCTAAATAAATGCTGATGATATGGGCAGTCAAAGTGTGAAGTATATTGATGTTGGCAATAAATACAGGATGTATTAACATACTGGGGAACATAAAATATGGCCTGTGTAAAAATTATACCACATTTTACTTCCCCCCCCCCCCCCATCCAAAATGTTAAACTCAGCAAATAAATAGAAACTGTACACGAACTTCTGCTGATCTCAGATTTTTGTTTGCTCCCTGTAAAGGATTAGTTCATTTATTTTCACTCAGAACATGTGATGTTTTGACTGATGAACTTTGTAAATCTATATGCTTTCAACTTTTCATACTGTAATTATTAGCAATATAATTTGAATTTTCAAATTACAAAATTTCAAAATACTATTTTATTCTACATTCGTCCACTCATGTACAACCCCAAATGAGAAAATGTTGTGACAGTATGCCAAATTCAAATTAAAACAGTGATTCGTACCTTACTTTTGGCCTGTGTTACCTTATAAAATACAATAGCTCTTGAATTAATTTTATTTTCTATATTATTTTCAAAATTAGCACTTATTTTAATTTTGGTTCTTGCAGCACATTTCGAAAAAAGTTGGGACGGGAAAGCTTTTACCACTTTGTAACGTTTCCAATCCTTTTCACAACACTTAAAGGACATATAGGGACTGGAGACACCATGCAATTAAACATCTGATGCATGTAAATTTGTCCCTTTTGTTCTACGAGAGCAAAGACCCCCGTACTGTTGCACACCTTACAACATGTTTTCATGTGGGCAACAGTCCAGGAGTCTTCGCGGCCACATGTCACATTTTAAAACGCATCACATCATTTTCCATTGGGCCAGTCCAGCACCTGCGTCCTCTTCTTCCACAGCTGGGAGTTTGTAGTGTGTGCCGAATGGGCAGCACATCCCTGGACACGGCGTTATCTTGAAGGCAGCATTGCTCAAAAATCTGTTCCTTTAAGCCATAAAGGATGCATGACAGAAGTGTCAGTTAACTTTGCAAACGACACTGACCACTTACCATGACAGACCCTCATGACATACTGATTCGTCTGACCACAGTACAGGTTTCCATCCCAGATGCCTCTGAGCCCAAAGAACTCGGCGGCGCTTCCAGACACTGTTATTATAAAGCTTCTGCTTTGGCACATTACAGTTTTAACAGGCATTTGTGGATGTAACTGCATGTTGTAGTGCTTGATAAAGGTTCTAACCTGAGCCCATGTGGTTCTACGGCTTATAGACTTCAGTTATAAAGTTTAGGCCTGCATCCTCGCACTTAACGCCCTGTAATTCCTCCAGATTCCTTGAATCTTTTAATTATGTGTTATTCCTTCATATCTTACTGTCACGCCTCGGGTTTGCCCGGCTCCTTCACTCTCCCAGAGTCAACTTCCCAGAGGGCTTCGCTTGATGACGTCGCATCCACATGTTACCGGCCGTCCAATCAGCAGTTTTGCCGACTCTTGTCTAAGCAATTCCGAGCATTTCTTTCCTGTGCTTGCTATCCCTGGTTCCGACCTCCTTTGTCTTTGACTACTCCTTTTTGATCTATCCTTTTGGCTACCTTTTTGCTCTGTCCGGCTCTCGACCTCTCTTTCGTTTCTTTGACCTTCCTCTCGCTTGCTCCTCTTAACTTGTCTGCCTTGCTGCTCATTTCTGACCCCCGCCTGTCCCTGACTGTGATTTTGCTATTTCCATTACATGTTTGATCGTGTGTTGTTGATTTGTTCGACTGCCCTATTGTGTAATAAAGCCAAGCTGACTATTAGCTCTACTCACGTCGGTCCAGAGTCTTTGTTTGACACTTACATTACAGAGCATAGGTTTTAAACATTGCAATAATTTTCCTCATGCGCCTTATGCACCTTTTGCTCCTAAGGCACTATTACTCAATTATTTGATCTCATTACTAGCTCTAAATTGTCCCCCTCCTGACTCCTGGGAATGCATTGCAGGCCTGATTGGCAGGAATGGATGTGTATTTACATATATGAAGCCGAGCTGACAAAACATAAAATATCTTGTGTTTGCGTCTTATTTGCATTTTCCTTCCCAATTTTATCTGATTTGGAGCTGTAGTTGTTTCTTTTCTCGCTTGCACAGAAGGGTAGAATCAGGAGACTGAAGGCTGAAGATGTTGGAGTAGTTTACTTCAAGGCGATATCAGTTCACTCACAGCTCTGCCTTGTCCAGTCCAGACCAAAGACAGAAACTTGTCACAGGGTTCTTATACACCGTTTCACCACACCCTTAATGTACAGAGAGAATGTGTCCTTGTCTGGTTTCACCACATGGTCAGCTCTCCTCCAACTGATGTTTGACCTATAACCTGTAGAACCCTGATGGCAACATTCTCCCAGGGACTCCGCCCCATCAAAAATGCACAAAATTCAAGTTCTGGTCTGGTAACGCAGCTGTTTCCCACATGGTAAACTTATACACACTTTATACATACACACTGATATCCAACACTGTAACTAACCTGGTTTGAGCTAAAGAACGAGCTAAGATGTGGAACACACTTACTATTAGAGAATGAATGAACTTAACATTTCCAGGCAACCAGGTTACTTACTTTATATGCCAAAAAAAAAAACCATCAAATCATTTTTTACAGTGCACAAACAGGAAATGGAACATTTCCGAAACGGACATTAAAAAGGTTAATGACCTGCTAAATGTACCACTGCATAACCTACGACAAAGTTGGAAGTCATACAGAGCTTTTTTTTTCCCCCTTACAGAAAACCTTCAAACAAAACAAGTGAATGGCAGGAAGTGCTTTAATGATTAGTTCCGCAATGAGGCACTTAAAAAAAATTGGTTTGACCTCTTCGCTCCGACGTACCGTGTGTTTTTTGACTTTGCACGCTGCCCTTTCGCTGCCAGCACAAGAGAGAGAGAGTCTGCCGCCGAAATGAAAGAAGACCAGGCATGCAAAATTTATTGGAACGTCTCGTTTCATTAATACACATAACCTTTCGGAAAACAACCTGCATGACATTTCTCAGAGGAACCCCAAAAAACCTGACCCATATACTCCAACCAGTTTGGACCGCGGAACGACAGTTTCCGGCCACTTGGAATGGGCTGAGAAAACTTAACTCTGCCGAGCGAGGCCAAACAACGTCCCCAACCCACCCCCTGCCGCTTGTGTTGTGTGTGGAGTGGAATAAGGACCAACTCCGGCTATTAAAGGGCTGAAAGCAAAGAAACCTGCGCTGAGTGGATGTTTTCAGTGCCCTCTCTTTTCTTTCACGTGCACCAGAATCAATTTACATTAGGTTGACATTCTTCTGACACCGTTTATTGTGTGCCGATTTAAGTTCACCATCAAGTTCATTAGACATAAAAGGGCTCGGAAATAATGGCGAGTCAAACGGATGATGCTCCGTTACAATTAAAATGCAAGGCATGAACACGCTGGCACAGAAAGACCTCTGAGTAACAGCCCTGTAATTTTCTCTTAATTACTAGAACACATCCTGGAGTCAAACAGTGTTCCACTAAACATGGAGAGTTGCTCTTGACATAAATTTTTCTGGCATGCACAAGTGCGCGGCATTAATTTCTGCTACCCTTGGGCCATAAGGGGGCTTCTGTCCATTTCTGATTATTAGTAATTATGCTGGAGATATATTTGTTACCCAGTGATGATTTGCAACACAAATGTGTTCTGATAGAAGAGAGAAAGGAAATAAATAAACAAAACAAAAATAAATAATACATTGAAGAGCGTAGAGGACGGCAGGAAAGGGCTCTAAGTGGTGCCAGGAGAACAACTTTGGCTCTGTGTTTCTATGCTTGACACACAAAGCCCCTCCAGCTTTGGAATAACCTTCCAGTCAGTGTTCGGGACTTTTAAGTCTAGGCTTAAAACCTACCTGTTCAATGGAGCCTTTGGTCATTAGTTTCCCTGCTAACTGCTAACACAATATAGTGCTCTCAGTCCTTCTGTCAGAGCTAACTGTCTGTGTGTTTACTGTGCCCGAGCTGAGCTACTGCACAAACTCTGAGGTCTAATACTGAGCAACTGCCCATCCTGTGCGCTCTGATGATGCTGCTCCATCTGCCTCAGCTGGGTGCCACTGCCTGCCTGCATTGCTGACCAGATTGTCTACCATGAAGCTTCTTGTCCTGTGCTGTGAGGGGGCCTCACCTGCACCCCGCACGCCAAACACTCAACACTTCTCCTAAAACACTCAACACTTCTCCTAAAACACTCAACACTTCTCCTAAAACACTCAACACGTCTCCCACAACACTCAACACGTCTCCCACAACACTCAACACGTCTCCCACAACACTCAACACGTCTCCCACAACACTCAACACTCTTACTCTTACAAATTACATCATTAAGTACTGAATGCCTAATTTGGCCATATAAATTGTCTGATCAAGGCAATAACTACCAAGTAACCAGCTGCTTACTACTACATTATGATGTAGTTACTACATTGATTACAGTATTAAGCATGTGCCAGAGCACTTGGGTTGCCATTGCTATGCCCAAATGCAAAAATAAATAAATAAATAAATAAAAACACAACAGTAAAGGGCTCTTTAAGTGAAGTGAGAAGAGCCACTTTTGCTTTCTGTGTTTCAGTTATGCAATAAAAAAAACACTGTTGATTCCCCTGTAACCTGTGGGGGAAAAAAGATTCTTCATATTCATAAATCATTTACAGTACAGGTTCCTGTTAACGCTTTGATACGGGGGAGACATAGTGTGTTTACATTTTAACACACTTGGCAGACACTTTATGCAGAGTGACTTAGAATGTACATTTACAGAGGTAGGCAAAGGTAGTGTTAAGAGTCTTGCACTCCTATTGATGTAGTGTACTGTAGTTGCCCAGGTGTGGAACTGAACCCCAGTCTACAGCATGGAGGGCAGCAGTGTTAATCACCACACTATAGCAGCAATACCAATACCACAAAATAGCCTTGTAATGCGTTTATTAAGCCTTAGAAAGCCAATAATTGATCACTTAAGAGCTACGAATTGCATCATCATTAAGCCATAACAAATAGCTGGTAAGTTACGTATCAAGCCAATAACTACCAATTAACTCGCTGCTTAGGAGTGAAGGATGACAGTGAAGGTCTCTTCAAGTGACGTCTAGAGAAACACTTACACTTTCTGTCTTCTAGGTTTTTGGTAAAGCTTTGATACGGGGGGTGGACATAACACCCTTTAATGTGCTTATTAAGCCTTAGCTAGCCAATAATTGGTCATTCATAAGCTACTAATTACATTATTATTAAGCAGTAACAAGAGAACTAAGAACTCAATGTCCATTACTCTGTCATTATAAAGTCTGGCAACTTATCGAGTCAATAACTATCAATTAACTGGCTGCTTATTACTTCATTAGAATTGTAATTATTTAATTATAATTATGTAATTATAAAATCTAAGACATACATGTATCCTGAGATATCCACTTAAGCTAGCATGCTAACAAACTAGCCCTGGCTTCCCTGTCTTGTAATACCACTTTGTACCTGAGGAGACAGTAGTGAGTCACTGTAGCTTTGGGTCAACTAAGTCCAACACCAGAGCACAAAGAATGCCACAGCTTTCTGGTGATACGCTGCCTCCGATTGTTTGGAGTATGAACGCAACAGGTTGTATCATTTTACAAATTGATGCACATTAAAAGGACATTACAGCTTAATAAAAAAAAATTACCAGGTGTTTAAGTGAGCCAAATGTAGTTATATCTCAGCTTTCGGCAGAGAACCATTTCCCCCTGCCACCCCCACCCCTCATCCCCCATAATATTTGCTAATTAGATTTTATCAATATATTAGACTGATATTAATATGTGCATTATAGAAGAGCACAGTGCAAAATTCTGTCTTTAAATGGACTTATTTCTGGCAACATTTGTGTTGGTGTAATAAATTCTGTGTGGAAACCTTTTGAAAAATGGAGTAAATTCGGTGCATTTATTTTTCAGCGTGGATCTTTATCGATGGGTTAATTAGGTGTATTTTAAGGACATAAGGACACATACTGCTGGTCAGGTCGTTATAAAGAAGCAGAGGCATGCAGTAGTGGAGTTTGCAGAATGATAAGCTGCTGGCTTCAGAATTTGCCCATAGGGTTTGAAATTACGTGCCTTGGCAGTGGATCAATACCTCCTCCCCCAGCAGACCCTGACCACGGAGCACTCACGGCCGCATCCAGCCGGCAAGGCCACTGTAATGAGCCGAGCCTCCACTGGGCCCCTCCAAATTACCCCGCCGAGGTTCAACAGGGGAATTAAAACGGCGAATGAAGATGCCCGAAGGCGAAATTATACTTGTTGGAGCTCTCAATCACGTCACATTACTATCCAAAAACACAGGCCCCTTCTCCTGGGAGCCACAGAGATGTGCTATTGCTCAGCAATTAAGACCAGACTTGTGTACTAATGACACATCGGCTAGCCCCTTGCTTTTTTTCGCACCACCACCCCCACCCACCCCCAGCTGCCGTTAATGACAACACTGCATTCCTACATCTCGCCCTAATGCCTATTCTTGCTACACGGACAGACAGCACTTTTTCCTTCTTGTGTGTTTTGGAAACTCTGCGGAAAGTAGCCATTTCACAGCTTGCTGCTGCTAACTTTGAGTCAGTCTGTTGACTGTAGATGAGATCTGAAGAGGAGAGGGGCAGCTGGGTCGTGGAATGGGACTATTAAAAAGCACTTTATTATTGTTATTCTCATGTATAGCTAAAGCCATGCAAGAGTTTTCTGCTGTAAACAGCATTAGGAGATTTGAACCCATGACCTGACACTTGGGAGACTTGTATAACTTGGTTTTATTGGTTTGCTTGTTTCTTTGTTTGTTTATGCCATTAATGATCCCATTATATCCCTATATATGTCTATTTTGTCTGCTCATTCTGCATGAATAGACAAAACCTTAGTTTATACAGTAAGCTGACATTGCATAGCCTGTGAAGTGGGTTTTGTTGTTCATGAGCAAGTTTTTGTCCCTTTGTAAAAAGCAAAAGGGGATTTGAACTTATGACTTGATTAATAACCAGAAATGGGGGTTAATGATGTCATAACATCCCTACATGCCTCTGAAAGCACATTATTGATATTCTTTTGAAGCTGAGGGCATGCAGTTGTTTCCTTTAGGGGATTTGAACTTGCAACCACCTTATAAACAGCCTCATTGTGAAAAACACACTGTCTGATATTTGGTTATGACTTTATTTTATTTGGTTATGAACTTATGACTTTATTTTAGTTGGTTGACATTGGGATGTTGTGCCATTAATGGCACCGCTACAGCCCTATATACAGTCATCAGAAGAATAGTTGCACAAATAGTTGCACCCAGAAGGAATCAACCGACAGGAATGAAACTTGGTGGGTAGGTATGAATCATGAGACATGTGAAGTTTCATGATTGACCATGCATGTGACGTAAACAAGGACGGGCCTTATTGCTGTATTTGCCTGCCCCAACAGCCACGATTGCGGACATTCAGTGAGCAGTGATGCCTCCATAAGTCACCCTTTTAATGCCAGCAACTTTAGCAGACGGCTGCACGACACAGGACTACATGCACGCAGACCGTTACGACGACTGTCCTTAACACCACGTCACCGTCACCAAAGACTGCAATGGTGTCGTGCCAGACTGTCATGGAGTGA